>VZRQ01006062.1:195067-217894 GCA_013397975.1 Machaerirhynchus nigripectus | reverse complement strand
GACCAATGGGAGAGTGGGGAAGGGAGAATTTTCTAGGGAAAGAACAGATAAGGTATAAGGGGGCGGAGAGGCCAACTGGCCAACCGGGGAAGCAGAACTGGGGTACATTTGCATAATATAACAGAGCATCCTGGGAGAGGCCTTTTCAGTCACTGTAACCTGAAGAGGATTTGTATCTCTAGGGATGGTCCCACCAATGGACTCCCACTGTGTTAGAAGTGCACTATCTCTCACACATATCTAGGAGCTCCAGCAATGATGTTCAGGCTTTGTGGCAGTTTCTGTTGTGACCCTCTCTGCTTTTGCAAATAGGCTAAAAACATTATCCCTAGAATGAGAGTGGTTTTTTAGATGTGCTTTCAGCATCCCTGTGTGTTAGGTCATTCCCACTGGAGGGGAGCTAAGTCCTCAGGAGACTTTATGGTCAGCTCCACAGTCAACACTTGCTTGCTTCAAGTCTTGCCAGAGCTTATCAGTGCCCTGAAACCATAACTGCTCCTACGCCCTCCCCTCAGCACTGGCTTACTTGCTGGGATTGTCTCTGTTCCATCTGGATGCCTCTCCCATGGTCCTGGTGCTCTCAGTCTCCTTGTCAGGCTGGGCACATACAGTTCTGCTCCCCAGGTAGTTTTGTTCCTTGCCCACCTGAGTGCTGATGCTATGGTAAAAATAATTCTGCAAGGAAATGAGAGCACTGATTGGGATTTAAATAAAATTTACATAAAATTCTGCCTTGAGTACTAATTAATTAGGTGTTAAAAGCCCCTGAAAAAGCAGAAAGGCGGGCTGGTCTGCCTTGCCACATGGGGAGAAGCTATTAGGAATCATAGAATACAGAATCATAGAATCATTTGGATTGGAAAGGACCTTTTAGATAAAGTTCAGCTGTTAACTCAGTACTACCAAGTCCACCATTAAACATGTAAGTTTAAGTGCCTCATCCACATGTTTTATAAATGCCTCCAGGGATTGTGACTCCACCACTTTTCTTAGGCAAGCTGTTACAGTGCTTGAAAACCCTGCTGGTGAAGAAATTTCTCCTAATATAACAAGGAAAAAAAATTCCAACCTAAACATCCTCTGTCAAAACTTGAGGGTGTTTCCTCTTGTCCTGTTGCTTGTTACTTGGGAGAAAATGCTGCCCCCCACCTGGCTGCAACCTCCTTTCAGATAGTTGTAGAGAGTGATAAGGTTTTCCCTGAGCCTACTTTTCCCCAGGCTAAACATCCCCAGTTTTTCTCACCTGAAACTCACTGGCAGCCATGGCTGAGGGTGTGGTCACCAACACTGAGAGTGGCCCAGATGAGGAAGTGTGGAGGGAGCAATGTTAGTTGCCGTGCTGTGCTCCGCTTGGCATGCCTTTTGCTGCAGCAGTGTCCTTGGAGCTCTAGGCTTTATGGCTCTCTGAACCCTACCTGTGACCCAAAACAGAATTGTACCTTCAACCGTGCCAGAGGTGCCCAGGACCATGGCTGACCCAGATGTGAAAGGCAGGGAGAGAGAAATGCTGGGTCAGTGCTGTGCTGTCCTTGACATGCTCTTTGCAGCACCAGTGTCCCTACTGCTGTGATGGGGAAGTGCTTCCAGCCTCATTTGGTGGTGTCTCCGGGCCTCCTTCTTGTGCAGGCAGTGCTCACATAAGAGGCCTGTAGCTTGTCCTTGTCCACTACCCAGGGCAGTAGGAGGCAAGTGCAACATCAAGAGGGAGGAGGGCGGTGCTAGTACTTGTGTATGCTCTCTGGTAGCCCCTCGAGGCAACTTTTCCCCATCTGTTACAAATATTATAAGGGACTGTCTGCTGCTTGTGGTGACTTACTGGTTAATTAAGCAATGAGATGTACCAGCCTGGGTGACACCACCAATTAACTTGTTCTTCATACTGTCTATCTAATTTAATCTAGCTAGGATTTTATAGAATGCTTATGGCCATGGAGAGGCTGAGGGTAGGGAGGCCTTTAAATTTTACTGCAGTTTATATTGCTGCCAGAACCCCTTGGCCACCATTAGAAAATGGGTCACGTAAATGGACAACCAGGAATGCTCAGTTTCTTGAGCCATTTGAAACGGGATTGGACCAGCTTGTTGTGTCAGAGAGAACATTAGATTTTTCCTAGACAGATTGGACTTCTCATGCCCCAGCCGGTCTTCAGAAAATTTCAGTAGGCTGGGTTATGAGGCTTCCTTACTCAGCAGCTCCTTACTACTCAAAAAAGTCCTGCTGTGTCAGACTGGTTTCTCTGCTTTCAGGATCTTTCTGTTTAGAGGACCATGGAGCAGTTTTGATCTTAATGGGTATCCTCATGGAGGCTGCCTGCCAGGTTGGGTGTACAGTTTGTTTGGTTCCTGGCCTCTCTGGGAGGTATCCCTTTCTCCTCTTGAGCCCACCTGAGCAGCAAATCACCTTTCACTCGTACAGAGATAGGTTTTCTTGGTCTACTGGCAGCCTACTGGTTGGCCTGCTTGAAGCTAAGAAGACATATTTTCCTGTGAAAAGTGAGGGTTTGTTCCAAATTGGACACCTCGCCTCCAATAGAATTACAAATATTTAAATCATCTCCGGAACAGAATTTTCTCTCCTTGTCCAGTGGCACTCTCAAAGAGTGCAACAGGCTGCTGTGCAAATCTGAAGTTAACACTTTATGTGAATCAAAAACCTTTCCCTGCTCAGCTTTGATGGCCAATCTCTTTTAGCTTCTTTATTTTCATTTTTCAGAGAGGTTTGGAGCTCACAAAATCCACATGTAGAGGAGAATCCCCTTGTCGTGCCATTAAGTTTTCTCCACAGTTGATCATTAAGTACATGGGAGATGCAATAAGCCTCACTCTATTCCAGCCTTGGCATACACTACACACCTTGAGATGACAAATCCCCATAGGGGAGTACCTTTTCATCCTTTCCACGCCACCACCCAAAACCAATCATATAGACTCTGCAAATATTTTGCTCAAATTTTCTTTCTCAGCATTTTTCCCTGCACGCATCTGTGCCCCCAGATATTTTGAAACTTCCAGTGTCCCTGGCACAGAGATGTGCCTTTCTGACTTGTTTTTGTGTATGTAACAGAGGGAGATCTGTCCTGATCAATGCATGGATGTGGACCTTTCAAGGAAAATTAGGTGGGTAGCCACCCTGTGGTGGACACACAGTGGATCACCTGAGCTTGGGCCACTGCAGTTCTGGAAAAGATGTGAACAGAGACCCTCACGCTTTTTTCAGTGCTGTAGAGGTTAATTCTGGTTCCTCTGACAAATTCCAGGTGATGTTACATGCTGCTTGTCTAATCTTTCCTTTGCAGTAGCATTTGGCTATTGCTATGTTGTTTGGGATTTTTATCAGACTAGTAATGGTCAAAGGCCTGGGGAGCAAAGTCTTAACAATCCAGATTAGAGTCCTTCAGCGTTGGGTGCTGTCCAAAGATGGGAAAAAACAGCCGGAGACTGGTTTCCTTGTTTCTCTTCCCCTGTCCCAGTTCCTAGCCCATTTCAACATATTTAAATTGCAAGTTCAGGCTGAGCAAGTGCATAGTTAGCATAGCAGGCTACATATAGTTTTGGAAAATATCATTCTTCTTGGAATCTCAGATGCATTCAGCTTCCATTTTTGAGTTATGTATTCTACCCTCCAAGCAAAGTGTAAAAGCAGAGCTGCTCTGTTCTGTGTGGATATTGAGGAGCCCACAGTGTCTGTTGTTCCAGGAAGAGTTTTTCCCTTTCTAATGTCCAGAATCTCTTTGTCCTGCAATGCACAACACCCTGACAGTCTGTGTAGTGCTGCTGCCATTCTACCAATCAGTGCTTCAGCACTGGAGACACCATTTGCAACATGCATTTGGGATTAATTTGTGTGGATGTGAAGCTATGCCAGAAACGTAACATCTCTCCACAACTGGGTGACATGTTCTGTAACCAAGGTGGGATCTGTAACCAAGGTGGGGTGACTGAAAGCCGTTATGTCTGCATGCAATATTCTGATTTTGAAGTGCTGAAATCATGTCTAGCCTTCTGGATCTTTGGCAAGGTATCCAGTCAAGATACAGAGCTCATTTTATCTCTAGTCTTACCTTCACCACTGAAATGTTTCAACCCCACTCAGTAGTATATCATGTTAGAAGCTTGATAAGCATATCCGTAACTTATAAATAAGGTGCATTTCTGAAGAGAGGAAATAGCTTTGAAATATGAGTACTTAACTATCCATTGCGTTGTCTTTTCAAATGGGAGGGAACTCAATCTCTGTTTCTGTTATATTTATCTTGTGTCAGGCTTACAGTCAATGTTTCTGCAGTTGTCAGGACTTAAAAAGGCTTTATTCCTCCTGTCTTCTGAATTTTCTTCCTTTTCCATCTTTCTCTACATCTCTGGAGACAGTCATAGCTCAAGATAGAATGCAGATCACAAAGTTGCAGAGCTTCAGGTACCTTTGATGTGTTCTGCTTACAGGCTCAAGATATTTGCTGAACTTACTCATTTTCCTGCTAGACGTCTGAACCCTTTTTAGGCCTTCTCTGAGGAAGCAAAATGCTGCCTCCTAGGATCACCTGGGAATTTTGTTTCACAAATTACATTTTAATGCAGAAATCCACAACAACGACAGCAGTTATGGTCTGTCTAACCTCTTCTAATGCCACATTACAGTGGTGGCATAATATGGGTCTTAAGTTTGTAACAGTTTGGCGAAGCATCCTGTAGACCCTAAACTGAGCAACACTTTTGTGACTGACTGTAATGACCAGGCAGCAATCTCAATGCCACAGCTTCTCTGATTTATTCCTCTACAGAGCAGGACACCTGCCCAAAGCTCCTCATTGACAGAGGTTAGGATAGTCAGAATAAGATCAGTTCTGCATTGCCATACTTCCCAGGAGATCTTAGCTGTAAATGTAATTATCTCAGCCTTTTTATTCATATCCTCTGTTTCCTAAAGTTACCCCTCCTCCTTATCTAGAGAAAATCCATACATTTCCTCTCAGTGATGGTGACCAGAGAGAGTAGGTGGAGTGGTAAAGGCTCACTGCTTACAAAAGAGCTGCATTGTATTTGATCCATTTCAGCCATATCCTATCATTCTAGTGATTTCAAGGGAGCTAACTTGTTCTCAACTCTACAAAAAGCCTCAAAACTTCTTTAAGTTCCTGGGTGCTGCTGGTTTTGATTTGTTTTTGTTTGTGAATCTAAGCTCTTTTGTTCCCCTACATGTCTTCCAGGTTAAACATTATTTTGAATAAGATGCTTCAAATTTTTTTTAGGGATTGCTACTGCAAAGAAAGAAATCACTCTCCCATACATGTGATAAATTCAGTGTTCAGAGAGTAGTTCTTCTAAAACTGAAAACAGTCACTATGTTTTGATGTCAAACCTGTAGATTCAGGTTGGAAGAAACTCAGGAGGTCATTTAGATCTTGCTCAGGCAGAGTCAGTGACCTGACTTACTTCACCTCGCTGTCTTATACACTCTGTAGCCTTAACTGTAATGCTATCTGAAAAAACCCAAAAATAATAATAAAAAACCCAAACACAATTCTGTCAACATTATATGCAATTTTGAAGCACTGCCACAAACACTGACTTTTTTCTCTGCTAAAATACGAGCAATCTCATCTGCAAGTGGTAAACCATCACATTCCCATTTGATAGCATACTTTCATAAAAATCTCTTGCACAGAATCACCACTGTTTTCAGTCCAGATCTGGTTCTGTATTTTGAGTTGCTGGGAAGTGCTGGGGGATGAACACGGGGAGCTTTGTGTTCAGGGAGAGGAGCTGTGTGCAGCACATGGCAGCTCTGGTGAGATGGTGCAGACATCAGTGTGAGACTCTACTTAAGGACCCAAATCCAACACAAGTAAATTTGTCCCAGATATCCTGGTCTGTTAGGCACCTGTCCTAACGGGTGTCCATCTTTCCTGAAGTCAGTGGTCTCACCTGTGCACTGCCATGGCTACCAGAGCAGCTCCAGCTATTGGATAGAGTCCAGGGATGGAAAGAAGCTGTAGTGATCTCATTCCTGCTCTCAGCTTCTACTGTGTGCAGGGTAAGTCCTTGGGAGAAGATTTACAATAGTATGTAGGTGCCTGCCAGGGTCATACTGATATCTTCAGAAACTCCCAGGCACCCAAGTACGTCAGTAAATATGCACCTCGTTTAGTCCCTCACAGCATGATCCTGAATTTATCTGTAATGAGAAGCTACTGGATGCCTGGTGGGACACCACTCTGGGGAACAGAGCTTTGATTAAGCCCAGGGGACCTGAGTGGCAAATGACGAAAATGATGTAGTTCTGGGAAGCTGAACTCACCAGAAACCTTTCCCAGCCTCACTGGCAAGATGTCTCATTCTGCCAGGGCTCAGCCCAGCTGTCCAAACAGAAAAAAAATCGACCTGTCAGATATTTTTTTTTACTTGCCCAAATATGGATTTAACCCTCCCCCCATCCCCTCTTCCTAATTACTCTGGGCTATTGTCCAGATTTGACACTGGCCAGCCAAGGGACAGGTTTTTTATACATCCACATGTCTCTTGGTAACTGAAGTCATGTTGATGAACTCTGTAGCAGGTTACTGTGCAGAGTAACCTTCTTAGTAATACTTACAGACAAAAGAATCACCAACGAGTGAAGTAGCTTTACTTCAGCTAAATATGCCATGCATTTAAAATGTCTGTCTTCTAAGATAGGATCTTCCAGGCATAGTGATGGAAGGTGTGTGGGCTGTGACTGTGCCTCAGCCAGAGATATCGTAGAGATCTAACAGAAACATTGAGAGTTGAATGGATTGGCATGAACAGCACCAGAGGACATGGCAGAAGAACAGGAATGACAGCTGTTGATCACACCTAAGCTAGAAGATCATCAAGATCACACCACATCTTGCAGCTTCTCAAAACACCCAGACTGGGAATGATGCAGAAGACAGACTGAAGCCATTAAGAGGTAAGATAAAGGACAAGCCTGGAACCATTAAAGATATCCAGGTAAGGCAACTAAAGAGAATCTTTCCTAATAATTCTGAAAGGTGGAACTGGGTGAGGAGACAAGAGATCACAACCACTGGGAATCCTTAAAGTAAGCAAAAGACAGATCCAAACCCAGCCTGGCCACCTGCCTGAGACAAACTCTAGAGATGTGGTAACACATTATTTCATGTCCCGTGCCCCCTGTCTTTGGAAGGAGTCCTGGCTGGAGCACACTGGCACACACCTGTTGGTGTCTGAAAAGATGCAGACATGAAAGAATGAGTGTGAATGAAATCAGGGGTTTAGAATAAAATAATCTCCCCGATAAGGTCTCTCATTCAACTCTGCTGCATTAGTTGAGATTTGTGCAAGAGCAGAGCACTCCAGTCCCTAGCAAAGGAGTCAGCGTGAGCTAAACCTAAAAGATGTTCTGCAAAAGAAATATGGAATATTCACATGCAGCTTTGTGAAGGTAGGTGTGTGTGCTCCAAAGCCTGTGGTTAAATTA
This sequence comes from Machaerirhynchus nigripectus, assembly GCA_013397975.1. Classification (NCBI taxonomy): domain Eukaryota; kingdom Metazoa; phylum Chordata; class Aves; order Passeriformes; family Dicruridae; genus Machaerirhynchus; species Machaerirhynchus nigripectus. The sequence continues at coordinate 210,435 of VZRQ01006062.1, read as the reverse complement.
ATTCTTAAAGCTCCTCAATTTGACACTGCTTTCCTCTCCATAAAGAATGTAACTGAAGGAGGGATAATTTTCTCTCCTCCTCTGCTTCTTTCTTTCTCTACCACCTGTTCCCACATATGATGTCTTCTGTCATCAAAGACTATACATACTATGTTGAATGAACAAGCCCTGATGCAGGGCTGTAGTCCTGAGGCAAAGGTGTGCAGGAAATATTAAGAAGGCAGGCTATGAATGGAGAGAAACTCTACAGATTATATAAATTCTTCTTTGTCTTCGTTTCCCTGTAAACCCTGGCTCTAACTCATGTGTGAGCTGCAATACATCTGTCAGACTGATCTCTGCTTATTGAATATATTTAGTGAGGAAAGAAGGGTTGGGCTAGTGCAGTAACAAGAAGCAAAGCCTTCATCTCAGTTGGTGGCTACTGGCTGGACCCAAAAGCTCATCTTCCCAGGGACACTGGAAGTGACTTCAATTTTATCCTTCCTTCTGTCCTCAAGCACCTCAGGGTGCCTGGATAACAACAGTATATGAAGTCCCTATGTACCCTTCCCCCCAATCCGTTTTCACAGAGAGAGCGGGGATACCACCTGAATGTTAAATGGCTTCTGTATTCCTCCTGCTCAGCCACAGCCCTGCTGGCTTCAAGCACAAGCCCTGCTTGTGTGAGGCTGCAACTCCAGCTAACACGGGAGCAGTTTGGTGGCTGCATAAAGGAGTCAGTGCTTGAAGGGTGCCTGGATCCTGCCTGTTCTGCTGCCTGCCCACTGCGTACACTGAGGTGTGACTGGGTTGGAGGTGAGGGTGGTTTACTGGGACTGGACACCTGCAGGTTTTCATTTGTGTGGTCAGTCTCCATATAGGCTGGGCTTGGCATGAAAGCACACCCACTGCACATGGTATAGATGTGACAGAAAATGGAATGACCCACGGAGTCAGAACAGTGGTCCCCATAACTCAGCTCTCAGTGTCCTATGGTGCCAGTAGGAGATGGTATTTTGGAACAGCATGGGAGCCTGACTGCTCTCAGTGGTGTCTTCACTGTGTACACCACTAGCACCACGGCATTTGGTGAGCAGCAGTTCTGTTGTCACCTTACCTACCAGACTTGGGGAGTCTGTAAAAATTCCTAATATCTTCCTCTCAAACCAAAGACACCAGCCATTTTGCCCCCTCCTTCCACAGTGGTTGTCCCAACCCTTGGCCATTTTAATTGCTCTTCTCCATGCCTCCTCTGACTCCACGCTGCCCTCCTGGGAAGCAGGGACCAAAACTGCCTACCATATCCCAGAGCTGCACGCATCTGGATTTTATATGGTAGCAAAATGGTACAAAGGAAGAGGACTGTACAGTGGCATCCTGTTCCACTCAGGAACCATCCACTTCAGCCAGCACTACCCTTTATCCCTTTTCCCATCCGTTCCTGGCACTGGACAAAGCTATCTTCACCAATCACTTTAGCTGTGATATTTTCCCAACCTTTCTGTCGTTACAAATGCGACACTAGGCAGGGAAACTTTCACAGGAAGTGTGTAAGAGAGAGACCCTAACTTCTCGTGCTGCAAATATGAGGACAGTTAAGCTCAAAGCTCAGGCAATGCAGTGAAGGGAGCATGAGCGGATGCATCGTCAAGGAATATACAGCCACCTCTGGGTAGGAAGATACAGCAGCTGGGTGTGGTGAACCAGGGAAGTGTGATGGTGATGGCTACTGCTAACAGAAGTGGCTTGGGGGAATTTTGAGACAGACTAACTGCATGAGTTAGCAGTCATCTCATGGGGAACCTCCCCTAAAACAATCTTGCAGAGTGTCCGTCAGCCAATACTTCTGATGACCTTGCTGGAAGGTCTGCTATGAGGCAGAGGAGAAAGAATGGAGGAAGAAGGAAGGACTTCTCTGACTCTTTTCCTGAGTGTGAAATGCTAATTCTAGATAATTTTGAATTTTAGTGGAGAAGAACAAAATATCTAAAAATAAAATGTCCCTTCACAAGGGCTATACTCTGTTTAGAAAGAATTGCAGCATTTAGAAACTGCATATATTCTCCAGCATTTGCTAACTGGACCATGGCAGGACTTCAGAGCATCATTTTCCACTCATAATACAGCTTCTAGCACTGTCAGTGCAGTCTTTTGCCATTTCATCCAACAACTTTCAGGTGGGAAAACAGGAGAAAGGGGAGGTCTCTGCTGTACTGTGCTGCGTGACTATGGCTTCGGGAAACCTCCTTGGGCCCTGGTGGCATTGCATTTGCCAGTTGGGTGCTCTGGGGGAGACGGCAGCACCCGAGGGCCCCACCAGGCAGAGGAGGGGTTCTCAGCTGGTCAAGCATAGCACAGTTGCTTGTGGGGGGACTTCTGGCATGGCAGGACAGAGGCATCCTGTGCTCAGCTCCTAAGGTATGTCTGGGTCAAATGCACATTGTCTGGAAGGCCAGAATACCCCTCAGAATGGTGAAACAGCCTGGAAAATGTATTTGCCCATTTTTATCCTGATCCTTTAGCTAAACTCACCTCCACAACAGAGACAAGTAACTTGAGCCTTCTGAGTCTTAGTGTCACCAGCTATAAAAACGGGGTTAATATCAAGCTTACCTACTTTCCAGTGAGTTGCAGCTAATTAGAGTTAGCGTTACTTAATGTTTGCACAGCCCTGGGATGTGAAAATGGTAATATCATGCTAAGTGTTACTCCTGGTGCCTAGACACCATGATTCTTCATAACCAGAGCAGTCAATTAAACTAGCTGAAAGTGGATAGAGCAGTGAGGAAGGCAGAGGAGATATACAAACTTAATACTGTATGCATGATGGCCTGCAGCTGCAGAGGGCAGGGAAAGCTCTGTTCCTGCTACTAAGGGAGCCAGAGAGACAGCTCTGTTCGTGCGCGAGTGCAGATGTTCCCCAACGGCTTTGGGCTGCACTGCAGCAGTCCACTGACTGAGGAAGGGAAGGGTCAGTTCCTGACAGATTTATGGGATGGGGGTCTCTTTAATCCTCACATGGCTCTTGCTCATAATGTGTCAAGGATGCTGATTTCCTGTGAGGTCTTCTGGACAAAGCAGAGCAGCCCTTCTCAGAGAGTGAAGGCCAACCCTGCCTCATGTCTGTCAGCTAGCAGCATCCTTGGTGGGGAGAAAGCAAGACTCATCACAGTGTTCAGTACAGAGCAATGTTTCACCAGCCACAATGCAGAACAGCACTGGGCAGAACACAGCCTGAGAGAGACCCTGTCTTGAACAGGGGATCCATTTCACCCATGCCAGCTGTAGGCACGGAGCAGACACTCAGGGACTGTGGCAGAAGTAGAGTGGAACAGAGCCATCTCTGTTCCCAGCAAGGCACTGCCCTGAAAAGAAAAGTCATTGGACTTGCTTGAAGCCTAAAAGGGGGAATGGAGAAATGTGTGATGTCATTTCCCCAACCTGGATTTTGTCCAAGACACTTAGATTAATACCGTATTTTTTGGTGATTGATCAGGACTGACTACCCGTGTCAGGACTGACTACCCATTACAAGACCATGGCTTGCAACCTTTCAAGAGCCATCCCCAGCCACACAGAGGTCTGACTGCTCGTAGAGGCGTGACCCACCGGGGAGGCAGAGGAGGATTGTCACACTCTGGATCACCAGTGCCATTTCTTACAGCTCCCTGGTGCTAACCTACGTATTAGCTGAGGACTTGGCTAGAGCTCCTGGCCAGCTTCCATACTCTGCAATTGCATTCTGTTGCCTTCAAATCCCTCTCCTCATGCACATGCACACCCCACGATTTAAGAGGGACACAGAAGCTGTCACTGCTTTCTGCCTAAAATTCCTGCACAGTGGTGGAGGTGGCTCATCCTTCTCAGGAACATACTCCATTTCAGTACCACAAGACATGAATTACGTGCCTGGAAAGGTTATAAAAACACTTTGGGACCCTTTGGAAGGAAGATGCAATCTTGAGATGAAAAGTGATATTAAAATGTCACCTGGTTTGACTTCTGGCATGATCAGGGCCTCAGGCTTTGACTAGGGAGAGGTGTCCTCGTGATGCTGGGAAAGATTGCCAACAGTAAGCATATTCCATTTATGAAGTCATAAAGATGTCTGTACTGGGTAACTGATTTAGGATTTTGTTCCTCCTTTCTCCTCCTTTCCCTGTCCTGTGGCTTTTCTTCAGCCTCCTCCTCCTCCTCACACTGTTTTCCTCCCAAAGAAGCCAAGCAGCTCCTGCTATCAAAATGATTATTCTCCCCTGTACTAGAATGAATGATTAGTCTTTGTCTAGTTGCCTCCATAATTAAGTGCTGCATGAAAGAATATTTTTATAAGTAACCAAGGCAGTTGCTTCCTCTGGAGCTGTTGGGAGCATGGTACAGCTCTCCATCGGCTTACAGGCAGAGAAGTGGGTGTCCCACATGGAAACGCATTCACACCCAACCCCTGACACGGGTCCTGCATGCTCAAGCTGTGCTTGTAGCTGGGGCATGTACCTCCCCAACAATGCTGTGTGCACATGATGATTCCTTGGCATTCCTTTGTGGGCTGCTACAGATACCCTACCTGATGAGTGTGTGCACAGGGGCACAGACTCAACCCCCTGGTTGGTCCAGGCACCCTGTCCTACGTAGGTTTGTACACTCCTGGCCCAGGACTGAGCCTCTGCATACCTCCATCTTGTCCTTCTCATTTCCCTGGCTCAAAACCACCAGACTAGTCCTTTCCTGTCTCTGTATACCCCATGGATAACCTCCATATTAAAAGAAGGCTTTCGAGGGAGGGCTGGGGTAAGGGGAAAGGTCGTGAGTGGAGAAGGGATGTTAGACAGCAATAAAATGTAAAGAACACCCCATCCTTCCTATAAATATCCCAACAGCTCCTCTGCTTCCTAGCAGCACTAATGAGGCTCAACAGGAGTGATGGAGGGCAACAAAGGAATCACTGATGAACAATCAGAGATGGTGCTTGGCTGCTAATCGGCCTAATGAGCTGCTTTGCATAAGATGAGAGGGAGGGAGGAAGATGAGCAGATGGGCTCTTGGAGGGAAGGCCAGTGGCAGTAGGAGCGCCACGAGGAGTGCCCTGCAGCATGGCAGCGCTGGCTGCTGTCTCTCTACTCCCTCCTGGCAGGAGACACTGACCATGAGAGGGCCAGCACTGGGCAGCTCTGCCAGAGTGGCTCTGGCACAACTGAAAGCCTGGTGTGAACCACGACTTATCACAACATGCCTCAACCCACATGGCAGTTCTTGTATCATCCTTGTGCATCAGAGAGGTTAATCCAATCATCTGCTGAGGAGAGGGGGGACACACCTTCTGTAACTCCAGTGGCCGAGACACAGACACGGGGAACTCCAAAGGACAATTCACCCTACTCTTAGAGATATCCAAGTCACAGCAGAGGTGTCAGACTCTGAAAGTATGTTTACCAGGGATTGATTCTCCACTTGTCTGTCTTCTGAGGGACACCAGCTGACCAGCTCATCAGACACATACCCTGGGGGTTATTATCCCTGTGAAGGGGATTAGCATCTTGTTCCCTACTTTTTTGCAGGAGGAACGGGGGTCCAGGTGTAGGTGAGAAACTCAGGTTTCACAGTGAGTTAGCAGCTGTGTCACTGGTAAGGAGGGTACAGGAGAAGGAGCAAGAGACAGACATACACTGGTAAGGAGATATGCTAGTCTGTGCCTCCGTCAGTCATGTACAGGCAAGCCATAGCCTAATCCCAGCCCACAACAAAATCTTGACAAAGATTTTTGTGATTTAAGGGACTTAAGTGCCTGGTGCATTCCACCAATGGCATGGCAGGTACACAAAGAGGATTTCCCAGCTTGAGGATATGACACAGGCAAAACACATTTGAGTCACTTTTCCTTGGCACTTTTGTACCACTTCTACTATGCTTGCTAATGGGAGACCGGAGAGACTCTGGTTCCTTGTTTTGCTTCCTACACCTGACTGCTGATCCTTCCAGCACTGCTAGGTGAGAGCAGATCTACCATCTCTGTCATCTTATTTCAGTCCTTGGCCATTTTTCTGAGGCTGTGGGCAACCACAAAAGTCATGATCTCTATTGCAATCTAGACAAGCATCTGCTAATAGCTGTCTGAGGTCTGTTAATGTTTCCCTTTGACAGAAGCTCCCTGAACAGCCAGAAAATGGTGACGACCGTGCAGCAAGAGCAGCAGGTTAGAAAGGCTGCAGCATTTCTCTCGTTTGAATTCAGAAGCAGATGCTATAATTTATCTTGCAAATGGAACTGTAGGAATGATTTTCTGCCTCGCCTCCATAATTTGTTGGCACTTTATCTAGGTGCACAGCTGTGGATGGGGTGTCCTCACAGTAGGGAGAAGGCACTGAGCTTTCTGCCCACTTACCAGCTTGTACTGGGAGAGATGATTATGGGCTGGGTGCAGCTCCTCTAGCAAAGAGGAGCTGATGGAAACCCTATTTCCCCTAGGGCAGGTTGTGTGCAAGGCTGTGCACTGACTCCCACTCCTGATGCTTCTCCAGTGCAAGGGGCATCTCTAGCATGAGATGGACCTAGAGAATCAGTTCTGTATTCAGAGAAGCTTATGAGCTGCATAAATCCACCAGATATTCAGATAGTCCTTATGCTTCTCGAAGTTCTGCAGGGAAAGGGAATAATGGAAAGAGATAATTTAGTACTGGATAGACAAGAATTACCGTGCCATGTTGTCTTGAAGCCAGCCAGTTGGGATGCCCTCAGTGCTGGGCCAGGAGAGACTCCATGCAGTGGGGGTGTTCACAGGGAAACCGTGCTCCAGCTCTCCTCAGACCTTTTCCAGCTGCTGCTTTGCCCATTCAGAGTCCTTCGTGTTGAACTCCAACCTGTCAACTCCCTAGCCCAGGAGGATGTGATACCTATACCTAAGCATGGAGATCTGAGGTGAGCTGTGAGGCTGATCATTTACAGGCTCTTTGTGCTGCTTGTGGGATATTCAATCCTGTCACACTTGTCAAGTCTGCATGCCTAGGGTCCTGCACTCTGACTTGCTGTGAGTGTCCCTCTGTAACTGTAGCCCTCCTGTAGCTTCCCAAGGGCTGCTGAAAATGCTTCTCCAGGACCACCTTCTGGCAGCTTTGCGGAGCTGCAGAGGAGCCCTGTAAAAAAACCCTGAAGGTTTTTTTTTTGCCTGGATAGTACTGCAAGGAAGAGAAATAAAAAAGATGTGCTTGGCTCAAAATCCAATTCCCTTCTTCTGAAATGGTCACCCTGCTTTTCTGAAGCCTGATCAAGAAAAGAAATCTACCACTTTTTAATATGATGTTATCCTTAATGCCTATAGTGACATAAGGCTAAAGAAGGCCAGAGCCTCATGGATGCACAGATGAAGATATATAAATCCTATGTGTCCCAAGAGTGTACAAGAGAAATCCATGATGGATGACTGGGGCAGAACATGAAAACCCAACCCACAAAATGCCACATGAGTTTTGCAGTTATGGTTGTCACTGCCACTGGCACTGGATCAGGTAGGATGAAGGAAGGGCTGGAGGCCAGTCTGTAGCACTGAGGAGGGAAAGCATTGCAAGGCAAAACTGCAGAGAGCGATGGGAGGATGTTGTCTATGGCCATCAGTCTCTGTCTGGTCTGCTTTCTGTAACTGCTTTGCCAGCTTCAGGCTGTGATTGGCATTTACTGCCAGCTCCTCTCCTGAAGTGAAGAAAGGGTACTGCTGTCCAGGCCTAAAAATTATGTGCATTTTCCCCTTCAGGATCCAGAGGTGCTAAGATTGCTCACTTGGAGCACAGCTTTGTAACCTGTTCCCCTGCTGCTGATCCTGGCATCGGAACCTGGGAGCACAGGTATTTGTTTTCTCTAGCTATTGGCACACTTCAGTCTCCACCTGCCTCCTCTCCTTTGCTTTTCTCAAAAGTTAGTCAGGCAGAGTCAAAATTAGGAGGAAGGACACCAGACAGATGCACCCAATAGAAATTTTCCCCAGCATGTCCTTTCATAGTCTGGTCCTTAAAATACAGGACAGGGTGGTTGTTGCTGCCATAAGTGAGTATATTTGGGGCTGATCACTGTAGTGATACCTTCGTTCCGGCTGGTAAATGCTCTCCTGCTTCCTCTGTGTAACAGGCTATTACGGCTGAAGGATGCTGGGTTGGGGGTTTTCTGGTGGGTTGTTTTTTTATTGTTGGTTTTTTTTGTTTGTTTGTTCATTTTGGTTTTGTTTTTTTGTTTTTTCCAGTTAATGCTGTTTCTAGTTTAGGAAGAGAATGTCTTTGCTGCAACCATGGTGGGCAGAGGAGTCTGTCAGGTTCCCATGATCATGGAGCTGTTGTGCTGCCTATATTTATTTCATCTGTATGATTATGCCTGGTCTTGGCAGCTGAGCTGCATCTGCAGAATTCTTCAACTGAACACCTGGAGATATTACTCTGGATATATTTACATCATTAGACATTTGGATGGAGGTCAGGAGCTGTAGGTTCAACCACTTCTATCATAAACTTTCACTGCAACTTTAGACAAGGTATTTTAACCTTTTGCAATTCATTCTTGCCTCCCCTCTGCAAAATACAGATACCTAAATCTTTCCCTTACCCACTTGGATTGGAACATGCATAACTGCCTCTCTTTGTGCTCCTGAGCATCACCATACCACAGACAGACAGTTTTAGTATTACAGCTCATCATTTTTAGTAAGTGATGATCCAGTGATGCTCTTCACAAGAGGGTGAAAGCTATGTTTGGAGCCCTCTTCCAGTTCTTCCAGTGTCTTCTGTATCTCTTCAGTTCCCTCTCCTGTTTCATATTTGCTTTCTTTTTCTCTTGAATTCTTTTATGCCATGCTGCTGTGTGGCAAAACAGCTACCGTGGAGCACCTCAGCTTTGACATATATGTATGTGAGAAATAGGAGGTGACAGCTGGAAACAAAGTCCGCTTGTCTTGGATGAAAAACTGCAACTTCTTATTCCAAAATCTGCAGTCAAGAATGCTTTTAACTCTTAAGTTTCTATTGACACCTCAGGCCATATTCGTACAGCAAAGCAGCATCGTGGAAGGCCAAAAAACCACAATGCACCCAAACCTTCACAGACATTTGGCCTGCAACAGCCACCTATACTTGCCTCGGAGCTCACTCTGTCATCTATGGAAATGAGACATCCATTTCCAGGGGCTGTGTAACATCTGAGCACTTACACACATCAAGCAGAAAATTTACAAATGCACCCAGTTGAGGAAAGGGGTCTCTGTAATTATCTTTCACTTCACTGGCATACCTAACAGGGAAAGTCCTCTTTCTCTTGTAGAATGCTCCAGCAGAAGCACCATAGGATATGTAACCATGGAAACAAAACCGTTTCCTTCTCGTATTTCAATAATGTGTTGAACGTTTTCAGGGCCTTTTCCCTTTTTTTGCTCTGCTTGGCCTTTCAGCATTTACTGTGCATCATATGCTGGAAGTGCAATGCTCTTATTCTTCAAAACCCAAACAAAAAACAACTCACAAAATTGTTCTTCCATCTAAACTGACTCTTTGCCATCCTTCCCTCTTATTCCTTGTCTCTGTCATTTAATGCCTTCTGTGACAATCTAACTCTGAATCAGCAATTTGGTTTGTGTGATACAAAGTTCCCTTGCTTGTGCCCAAGGGCAAGGGAGAAGTCCTGCTGCGGTGGACCTGTCTTGCAGGTGAAGTTTTTCCCTGTTACACAATGCAGTTGAATGTCTTTTGGGGTATCGGGGGTGAGAAGGAAGGAGGTGTAAGCTTTTCCACTCATGGGAAGAAAGTGATGAAATGTGCTTTCACAGCAATGACTTTCGTCTCTGCAGATTCAATGCCTTGCAGTCTCTGCTGTGAAACCTACAATCACAGCCTGCTTGCTTCATTGCACAGCACTAGTTTGCACTAGTGTATTGGAGTCTTGGTTGTTGAATTGCGTTAAGGGATGAAGGAAGAGATCTAGGAGCAGTCAGACTCTGGGGAGATGGTCCTCACTATGCTGTGCAGCTGCCTGTTTCCTTGCACGTTCTACAGTTCACTCTAAACAATGTATGTCCCAATGCAGCTCCTCCCTTGCAGTCCACAGGTGACTCGCAGCTTGTGACAACCTTTTGAAAAGCCTAGCAAAAGGTTTTATGTTGGTGGCCATCATGTTACATCCCATCAGAATTCATGGGCTGCATGTCAGATAAACATTATTATGAGCAGACTCCCCAGTCACAGCTTCCCTCCATTCTTTCCCTCCACAAGGACAGCTTTGGGTACTTCTGCCCTTACGTGCTAAAGCTGACTAAAAAGGATGTAGTCTGTTTGTGTTTTGTTGCTTCTGAGTGTGGGAATAACTGTCAGCCCTAGAAGGTGAAGAGTGTTTTCTAGATGATTAAAAAAACAGAAAAGAAAAAGGCAATTTATTTGAATGCAGCAGGGGTTTGAATGGCTCTGAAGGCATCTTCTGACCCTCCAAAAAGATAAGGTAGGACACCCAAAAGCATGAGAGAATGCATTTACTGCATTTGACTGCCAGGAAAAAGAAGAGGAGCTGCATCTCATAGCTGAGATACTGAGATGGGATGACATGAGTGCAGATAATCAACAACCAATCTTAACGAGTATTGGGCTTGATGCAGAAAGAGAAAAGTAAAAGGAGGGGGTTCCTATGAATCAAATTGTTCCTCTTTCGTAGTTTGGGAACACATTCTCAAAAATCAGTCATCAACCACCATCACTAACTTCTCATAATCTACCGCAATTGACCCACTCCAGGAGAAGGGTCAGAGGGGAAGATTATGAGACCCCAGTGTGTGCACTGCTGGAAGGCTTAAGATTGCAATAGCACAGTAAACACACGTGGCTTCGTACCAGGGAGATTAGTGTCTGCTGTTTCCTTATCTGTGCTCTCAAATAGGAGTCAGGTTGAGCTGTCTCTTTCTTTGTTTAGGAGACCCCTAACTTGTGCTAGAAAAATGTTATGGATTCAGAATTGGTGAAATTCCCCCCAGGTCCATGGAAAATGTTGTTCACAAGGCAAGGGCGTGCTTTGGGAGGTATCTTCTTTCTGGGGAGCAGAACCACAACACTGAGCACTTGAAGTTGTGGAAGACCTTGCCCTCCAGGTCCAAATGACACAGGGACACAAAAGTGCTAAAACACACTCTGAGTTCACAGCTTAACAACAGAATTGTCTACCACCAGGGAAAGTACTTGAGATTAAACCATTATGCAATTGCACTCTAAACTCATGATTACTTCTAGCATTTCCTTCTAAAGATGCAGGGCTGAACAGTGCCTCTTATTTTGTAGCAATTACTGATAACAAATGGTTTAGTTAAAGCTTAGTAAAGATACTTTTAGTTAAAGCCTCTATTTTTCCACTGTGGACTGGGACTTAATATTTTTGGCCACAGCCCAAAGAGGTGACATTTCGAAGTATGAATAAAACTAGCAGAAGAACTTGCAATCGTGCGAAGGTAACTAAGATCTACAATTCCTCTAATTCCTTCTGTTGTCTGCTGTTTTTTCTCATGATCTGTACTATCTCCGTTTAGTTAAACAACCATATAAAAAGGCAAGAGCCGTGTTTCTGCTACAGTTTTATCTAGTGCCTTGCACAGGAGCTGTTGGGGGCTGTTGATGGGGAATGAGGAATGGGGCCCTACCAGCAGAGATGAGACTACTGCTGTGATGAGATGAGCAGAGATGGACTGCACAGAGCTGGGAGGGTGGTCCTATGGGAAATATAATCATCACACTGGTGCCAGTCACAGTTAGTAGCACTGGGGCTTAAATCCCCATCATCATGGTTATCAGAGCTGGCAGGAAAAGGGGAGCAATTTAAGCAGATGGAGTATCTCTAATCTTCCTAGTAGTTGTGTTTGTGCATTGCTGCCATGAGGGCAAATAATCTGGGCATCTAAATCCCTTGTCTACACTTGGAGTGTATCCAAATGGATGTCAAGGTAAACAATCACAAATCCTGGCTTGGACTGTCTACTCTTGAGGCCTCCAGCGATGTCGCCAGGCTGGGTGGTTGTGGATTATGATCCCTGCCAAATGTACACAGGGCTTACTCTGAATGTGTCCTTTGGAGCAGAGTTCCCTTCCTAACACAGCTCTTAGGAGCCAACCCCTGTGCTGGCACCCGAGCCAATCTGCAGCTTTGTCTTGCAGTGGAAAGGGGCTATGGGACTGATAAAGAGCAAGAATTTGGGACAGATGGGAGAGTGTGGGTGACAACGTCTCCCATGAGATTTTGTATGCACACCATTTTCCTTCAGACAGCAGCAGTGTGAGGCCGTGGGGGCTTGGCTGGGCTCCTCTGAGGTACTGACATCCTGTGCAGCTGTGCTCCGTGGCTGCCTGGCTTCTAGGCTATATATCAGCAGAACTGTGTGGCATGGGGTAGGAAGTCAGGCTGCTCTCTGGGCAAGAAGGTGGCTCCCTCTGGGTGCCACTTGACTGTAGTAGTAGCAGACAGTGGATGCCCACCAAACTGGAGTTCCACTTAGGGGTGCATCCTGCAGCCACCCACCCCAACTTGGCATTCTGGCTCCTTTTATTCCAGAGCCCATAGCTCTCACAGTGTCTCAGAGATAAACTGGTTCCTGCTTCCTTACCTGTCCAGAGGCTGCTTCCTATCCCTTCCACAGACCAGCCCCAGCCTACCTTGCTTCTGTATACCCCTCCTAACTCCTTCAGAGATACCCACCTGATACATGAAGTTTGCTGTCTCTCGTCCCCCCACCACCTTTTTTCCAGATGTGTCCCTCTTTTCTTCATTTTCATCAGTGACAATTCCTGTTGCTTAGTGTAGCTGCTCCAGCCACCCCTCACCTGCCTCCCCAAGGGAACGATTTCTCCAGTGCATCATGCAGGTGCACTAACAGCTGGATCCTGGAAGCACTTGCCAAAATTTCTCTTCTGAATGAATCAAAGACCACAAAAAGAGATGTGTCTTGGGAAAAGTTGACTTATGCTAGTCTTATTGTTGGTGACCTCTACTAGGGGTACAGTAATTTTGTCTCACTATTTTTTTGTTTAAAAAATGAAAGGGTTTTGGTGGAGGAGACCAAACTAATTGGGCATTTGGGTCAAGTTTGAGAGAAATATTGGTATTTTGAAACAGTTAATTTTGGACACAGATAAATTTTGATTTGGGTGATTTTGGAACAGGACTTTAAAATACTGAAAAAATACTAACATTGCTAAAAAAAAGTGACCTTGCTGAAAACAAGAAAAATGGGAACATCTTTTCAGAGTGATTAAATAACTCCAAACTGTAAGATAGGTCAGTTTGGAAAGAATGAAAGGGGTCAGGCTGGACCCAGAATAAACTACTTTGCTTAAAATCTGCTTAAAAATATTGCTCTGGGTTAAATCTTATTGAAGGTTATATAAAAATAAATAAACGTCTCCCCAGCTCTATTTTACACAACAGTGAGAAATGCTAGAGGTGGACTTGCAGACTTTTGAATGGAGATAACCCTATTTTTGTACAGAACAGAAAGAAACAGTCATAGCACAGCAGAATGTACAACCTCTAAAGAAAAGAACATAGGGAAAAAGAGTGAGAAAGGATATGTCCTGTAAGCAAAAAGGAAGCCTTGGTAATATATATTTGTTTAATGGTGATATGTTTTATTAGCAACATTTTAAGCATGGTTTAGGCTTGTTTAAACAGCAGTTTTATACAGATTTAACTAAATCAGTTTACAAAACAATTGAATTAAGTCAGGCAATATCTGAGAGCACAGGCACCTGTATCATAAGTGTTTATACTGGCTTAGCTTTTGACAGTAAATCATCCTTCCTTTGCTGCCTGGCTTCTTCCCACAGCAGTCGCTTGATTGCATTGCAGGTGGCTTTGCCTCCCTCTCTCCGTCCGAAATTTGACCCCATCCCCCTGCAGCAGCATAGCCGTAAGCTGGAAGGACAGGCAGGATGAAGGCCTGTCACCCTGGTGGGCTTTTTGGGAGGTTGTTCCTGAGGAGGGCAAAGAGGCAGAGAGGGTGGCTAGCAGCTTTGCAGATGCAATGCCCGCATCACCTCAGAGATGCAGCTTGCAGCTGACTATAGGGGAGTGCTGGCTCACCCAATAGCAATTTTAGCTGCAGGAGCTCAGACCCAAGCCAAAAAGTTGAGGGTTTTTTTCTTCAGAAAGTGAGCAGTGCATGTGAGGATGCCACTTCTTTATGTTTTGCCCCTGTGCTGGCTAATTCCCTCCTGACCTAAAATGTTTTGCGAAAACGTCTTTTTGCCTATGTCACAGTGATACTATTGTTAGACAGCTTCCTTTGCCTCTTCACTGACTACTGCAGCGTGGGCCCCAGAGAGGTGTGGAGCAGCAAGCCCCTTGACAACCAACCTCTGCTGGTCAACATCCCTGACATTTTTGTACCTTCCTGCGCTTTACCTGTTGCTGGACCTGTTGCTGTCAGCAGGTGACATGTCAGCCTTGACCTATGGCTGATGCAGAGGAAGAGAGTGGCTAGGATCTGCAGTGGAGACACGCGATTCCCAGTACCTCTCATGGAGGATCAGCTGCCTGGCACTCAGCGTGTCTTCTGGTGCATCAGCGAGGGTGCTGCCGTGTCCAGGTGTTCACAGGTGATGTTACTGTGTGGAAAAACAGGGAGCAGACCTTTCCTGCAGGATGACAAGTGCACACTTGTTAAAAAACACTTGTGTAGGCCTTCAGTGGGGATGGAGGAACATCTGAGCCCCAACATGTTGTGACCCTGACTAGTGTCTTGGTAACATTATTTTTGTAGTGTCAATTTTGTAATGACCAGTTGCAAATAACCCCTGCAGTGCAGGACTGGTGATGGATTCTGCACCTGGGATGGGGCAACCCTACTGGTATATGGACTGGGGAATGAGATGCTGGAAAGCAGTGCCATGGAAAGGGCCCTGGGGGTCCTGGTCGATGGCAAGTTGAACCTGAGTCAGCAGTGCCCTGGCAGCCAGGAGAGCCAACCCTGTCCTGGGGGGCATCACGCACAGCATCGCCAGCTGGGCAAGGGAGGGGACTGTCCTGCCCTGTTCTGCACTGGGGTGGCCTCACCTCGAGTGATGGGGGCTGTTTTGAGCACAATGAAAAAGGTACTAAGAGAACATCCAAACGAGAGCAATGAAGGTGGTGATGGGCCTTGAGGGGAAGGTGTATGACGAGCGGCTGAGGTCACTAAGTCTGTTCAGCCTGGAGGAGACTGAGGGGAGACCTCATTGTAGTTACGACTTCCTCGTGAGGGGAAGAGGAGGGGCAAACTCTTCTCTGTGATGACCAATGACAGGACCGGAGGGAACGGACTGAAGTTGTGTCAGGGGAAGCTTAGTTTGGGTATTAGAAAAAGGTTCTTCACCCAGAAGGTGTTTGGGTTCCCCAGGGAAGTGGTCACAGCACCA
>VZRQ01006062.1:97664-194811 GCA_013397975.1 Machaerirhynchus nigripectus | reverse complement strand
GCCCGGCAGAGCCGCTCCCGTCCTTTCGGTCGTTTCTGCTTCACACCCCACCTGGCCGCGCCTCGCCGCCGCGGCCGGCCAAGATGCTCTCTCTCACTAGGCCATCCTTCTCAATCTGGTACCTATCAAGCTAAATGAGGCATAATTAGGAATAATTATGACATGACATGGTCTGGAATGAGAAGCAGATGGGGCTTCCCCCAGGATGCACCGGGTTGGATTTCAGGGACGAGAGAATGGGGACAGAGAGGGGACATGGCATTCTGTCCTGGTTTCCTACCTGTTGTCACCTCCGCTGGCAGGGGCTGGAGACACTGTCCCAGCCAGCAGGGTGCTGCAGCAAGACCTGTGATATGGGGACTGTGCTGCAAGGTGCCTGTCACAGCCACACTGGCTGCTCTGTAGTGGCTTTATTCATTCTCTGTTAGAAGAGTGAAGCAGCACTTGAGTTCAGCCACATGCGCTGTCCCTCTGACTCTTCTTTCTTTGCAATATCAGTCCTAACTTTGCAGTAGCATATGGAGTTCTTCTCTAGGAAGTAGATGGAAGAGAGAGAAGTGAGGAGTATTGGCTCTTTGGTACAGGCAGAAACCTCTGGTGCTGAACTGTTGAAACCAGGAAGGTGTTTTCACACATCCTTTGTGTCCCCTCTGAAGGACACAGCTGCTCTGTGTCGTAGGGTGGACTGGGCGACGACACTGGAAAGGTTCTGGACACTGCTAGGAAAAGGGATATTTAAAGGAAACCTCAGCCTTTGGCTCTTCAGGTCAGATGCTCCTTTGAAAGGCCATAAGGAGGGGGCCTCATGTTTCTGGCACATTTATTCACCTGCCTGTAGAGGGGCAGAAGGGAATGTGGGTTTAGACTGGAGACGTGTGGCACAGTGGATCCACATGGATGTGTTGTTGAAGGGTAAGAGTATGAATTATCGTGTAAGCATCCATTTCTCATTAAAAACCGATGTAATTCACAAGAAAATCCAGGACTAACTAGAGGAAGCTATAGCCACTCTTCTTCTCCCATTACAATAATATGAAATATTGGAAGGCTTTTTTCCTGTCATTTTGTTACACTTGTGACAAAAATCTGGGTATGTTCCCCTGAAGAGAGAGCCAAACCTTAGCACGCAGGAGGTGGTGCTGTCAGTGGTGGGCTTCAACACCGACTGAAGCACTGCCTTTAGGTGCCTCTTTGTCTGCCTCGCTGTCAGGAGCATGAGGGCAGACTAGCCCAGACCTCAGATCGGGTTGTTGGGACTCAGGACACGTTGCAATAGAGGAGCATTGTGCTGCTCTCCCCTTCACCTGTCCTCTGCTCTCCAGCTCCCAGCCATGCCCCCGAGGCAGTACCTGACATACCGAGTGACTTGTTTTCTTTAACCCCTTTCTGTGCAACCTTGGCTGCAGGAAAGGCATCCAGAAGGACAAGTTTCTTCCCTTCCTTCCAGGGTAAATATTGCTTGTTGCTGAGAGGCATTTTTCACTTAGTCTTTCAAGCAGCTATTCCTTAAGCTGTTCCTGCTTCTAGTTACCATAATTACAGATTTGCTGTTTCCAGCAAGAAGCCTTTTTTAATCTGCAAAATGAAGGCAAAGCAAGAATTTCCTGAGTTTTATGGGAGATGGATAGATGCACCCAGGAGTACTCAGGAGCTGCAGACTGGTTCTGCTTGGACATACCGTCATCCTATGCCTGCTTCTGTTCCTCCAGGGTTGCTTGTGGCATCTCCAGTACCTGGAGACCTCCATGGTTGAATTCAGCCTGCTGGCTACTACTCTCTGCCTCCTTAGGATTAGTTAGCACTGGCTCTTTTTGCTTGTTGCAAGGTGTCTTCCATGTCTCATATGTAAACAAACAGCCCAATTCAACAGTGGATTTGCATAAGAATTCCTCCTAAGAAGCTGCCTTTGTGCTGTGATAGTGATGGCTGTAGGCTTTTAGTTTTCTGGGGCTTGAAAGGTCTGGCTTTACCAAAGTTGATGGGCTTCTTGACATCTTTCCTGGTGAGTGGGAATGAAAAGCAGTATTTCTGATTTTTCCTCTGCAGTGAATTTTCAAAAATGAAACTGAAGTATTACTTCTGGAAAATCAGTCTTGTCATCTCAGAGTTCTTTGAAAGTGCCATACTGTTAACACCTTTTCATGCCAGAACAGTTGAAATATCTATTATTCTCATTTCATTTTCAAAACCACTAAAGGGAGGATTTTTATTAGAATCTCTTGAAACCTCTTTTCTAGAATAGCTGCTTCTGTTTCTTTTATAGCGAAATATTTTAACACACTGATAGAAAGGGAAGGTGGATTCATCTCGTTCAACTTTACTCATGGAAAAGTTAAGCATTTAATCACAGTTTGTCATTTGGGGTCCTTTTGCAGTCAGGGAGAGAAACATAAATCAACAGCATGATCCAGTGAGGTCATGCTGTAACAAGATATACCTCCATCTCACAGAGCACAGAGCAAGTAATATTGCCCCTTCTTGTCTGTTTTGTGATCAGACCCACTGAATTCCCCTCTGGATGTTTCTGTTTCTCACTTTTTTGCTGGAGAGGGAACCCAAATGAGTAGTTTTGCCCAGATGCCCTAATTATTAGGGACCTAATATTAATGTGATGAACGTTACCTCACAAGTCTAGTTCAAATGTGAAACGGGGAATGAAATATTTATGTAATTTGGACATTTTCAAAAATGTCCTCACTGGTAAATGCAGTCATCAGTATGCTCCATACCCCTTGAGTCTCCATGCCCCTTGACTGTGCATAACTGAAGCCTGGCTACTTCAGGAGATACTGCTTGGTTTCTCAGTGAGATATTGCTCATGAGCATAATGCTGTTGTTTGCTTATACACTGTGACACATGCTGTGTTCACACACACTGATTGTGCTCCCCTTGGGCATCCTAGATAGCACTTTTTCTGTGATGGCATCTTTCATCATGTCCAGTTTTAAGAACTATCTTTATCAGCAAGACAAACTGGGAAACATTTTATGCTAGAATAATTCTAAGAATAGAAATCTGCTGGCTATCTAAGCAAGATGCCTCCTGGGTTTATTGCCTTGTGGGCTCTTCGATCCTTTCTTGGAAGTATAGGTGGACACTTGCTTTGAAGCAGATCAAACTGGAAGACTCTGTGCTGCTGATTCATGTAGCCCCACAGGTTATAGACTTGTAGCAGTGTACGTACCTTCACCTTGCCCCGTGCTGGGTTCCGTCAAGATTTCTAGATGAGAGTACTACATTTTGTAGTAGCTGAGACAGAGTGGAGACAATTCACATGAATGGTGGTTATGGAATGGAAATAATCTCACCTTCTCTGGGCTGCTGGACATCTAAGACTCAGCAATTTAGACACAAATCAGATTCAGAAAAGATATGTGTGCCTAAGGTAATATGATAATGCAAACTGCTCCTCTTTCTCTGTGTCTTCTCCACATTTTAGGACTTACCAGCTGATAGAGGGGTATCTCTCTGTTTGGAAAAGTTGAGAGGAAGCACAGCATTAAGCATTCACTAATCAGATAATGTAGAGGCTCCTGATTAGTGGCCGTTCCCACAGTGATTTTGTTCTCTCCTCACCATCCTCTGTCATAGCGGCTGGTAAGATGTGCACCAGTGAGGATATTTGCTGTTCAGCATGTGGCTGAGTTTCACCCTGAGACCTCAGTTGTCAGCAGTTTAAAGATTAGATGCCACCTCTAAGTGAGTGTCAGAATCACCACAAAAATCACCGAGAGGTAAAAGACATAATCCCTTAGGAGCATCTCATTGATCCTCTCGTGGTTCCCAAGCAGCATGTAGTACTGCATGACTCTCTTATTTCTCCAGATTAGTTGATTTAGTTACACAACCCTTGGGCTTTTCAGGGGGTAAATTTGTATCCTTGGAAGATGCAAGAGTCAAATAAAAGCTACTCCAAACCAGCCCAAACAACATTACTCGCTTCAGCAAAGTGCAGGTGTCCCCTGGGTCTGGAAAAGAGCCATTTCTGTTGGTGCTGCTGAAACCAGCCCAGTTCCACTGTCTGCAGTGGAACTGTGTGCTATGCATTGAGGTTATTGCTGCTGGCATTCAGCATGGGGTCTAAATGCTTCCATGCTGGAGAAAGATCTTGAGTTTTTTTCCAACCTAAATGATTCCATGATTCTATGACCTGTGTCTTCACCCAGATTCAGAGTGTCTATGATCACAGTCACCCCCCAGCCAGCTGGTGAGTGGGTGTGTCTACATACAGCACCCTTGAGAATGGTTGACAAATGCTGTGCATATTGCATGACTGATGCTCTCCCAAGGAAGCATTCTCTTTTCTCTTTATTTGCTTTATTTCCCCCCTACTCCACCCTCCACCAGTTCATATTTTCTAAAATGTCTCTTTTGTTCTGATATTCAGTCTGTGAAGATGCGGTAGCTTGTCCTGACTGTGAAGGCATGGAGACAGCAGCCATACTACCAGGGCAGTGTTCGTGGGCATTTTCTCCAAGGAAAACCATTGAGAACAGTATTTTCATCTGTTTGTTTGTTTGTTTCTTTAGTTGCATAGGAGGAAACACAATGAATGGGGAAACTTGCCTGTTATTCAGCACACACAGTCATTTTGGTATGAATTAAGGAGTAAATTTCAGCTGGTCGTTTCTCACATATATGCAAAGCCCTCTGGTGGTCACTGAACATTTTGTTTACATTTTTTGAGTTTTATCCAAATAAAAATAATAAATGTATGGCCATTTGTAAGACTCATTTTGTGTGTGTGTTTTTAAGGGGGAATTTTGCAAATGTTGGTGTAACATTTTAAGAACAGTTTTCCCACAGACTTTGATCAGTTCTTTCTATTAAGAATGGTATTGTTCAGTTGCCCAGTAATGTTTACTTGGAAAATTGGCTTGGCCTGAGCAGTGCCATATTTACTCTGCAGGCAATGGAAACTGGTGGAAGCTGTTGCTGTGCAGTTAAAGAAAATCCAGGGAGTGTTTTTGAGTTAGAATTAATTTCAAATTATCAAGTACTGAAACTTTTACTATGCCAAAATGCTTCCTTTTAAACCTCCATCTCAGAAGCAAATTTTAACAGCTCTCCTAGGGTGGCTGAGTCTCTGGAGTAGAACAGGGGAAGTGGTGAATGGGGAGAGGAAGGATACATGAAGAGCCATGCTGGGATACATGAAGAGCCATGCATTTTCTAGATGTCACCTTTCCTTCAGCCTTCTCTTCTTATGCACTTCAGCTGTACCAGCACCACTGTCTGGCTGGTTTCCCCAGACTCTCAAAACCAAAAAAATTGTCTGTGCTTGGTTAGACCAGAGGAACATCTCTTCTGGTGTCACGCCTCCGAAGTATGTCAGGATCAGAAGTTGGTTCCCCTGGGTTAGACTCCTTGCTCTCCTGGTGTGCTGATCCTTGCAATACCAAGTTACCGAGCACCTCTCTTTTTGCATCTGAAAACCAAACGTTCTTCATGTGGTTGTCAGACTTTGACACAACCACAGTCGAAAAGACACAATGGATATCATCTCTGCAGATCCATCTGGAGAACAGGAGCTGCTCTACTTTAAGAAATCATTGAATACAGACAATTATGATGTAAACACTCCCCTCAAGATGTCTGTCATGCAAGATCTCTCATCTCTGTATTCCCAGCACATCCCAGAAACCTCTGGAAGAAACTATCTTCATCTGAATGAGTGGGGCTGTGATTCGTGTGCTGGACTCAACAGTGAAAGGCAACAAGGAATGGAAATCTGGAAGGAAACAATGAGTTCCTTTTTTCCCAGCTGGGGAAGGAGGCAGCTGTCCCTTGTGAGGAAGAGGGAAGAGTCAGCTTGGAAGGAAAGGAAAGTCTAACTTACAAGAGGAAAAGAGCAAATACTTCTTGAGAGGGCATATGTGATCTTTTTGGTATTGAACATGCAGTACACTTTAGCATGTGTGTTCATGTGCCTACACACCTAGGGGATCTTAAAAACCTATTCCCAGGAGATTCAGATAAACTTAGGCCTTCTTATCTTTGGTGGCAAGGTGGCCTTGCAGTCCCTTTGGGGTGTTGGCAGTCCTTGCTAGGTGGTTGCAGGATGGAATATGAATGATGCCACCTGTCCAAGGCCAGCCAAGGAGCAGCTAGAGAGGAGAACTTGCTGCGGACTTGGGGTCAACCTGATGCTCCCGCCACCATGTTGAGGACTGCAGCAGATTTGGATTGCTTGCTTTCTGGACAGGCACCACCCCAATATGATTACTGAAATGCTGTCAATTTGCACATAAGTGGGTAAAAGAATTATCGTGGTAATTTATGAAATTTCACTCTGGCGGATAGTTTGTATAAATTTCCTTATGACATGGGTTGAATCTTCATCTTGTTGCTAAGTGAAAGCTGTAGGGGTTAGGAGGACACCTGGGAGCCAGGCTGTTCTCAGATCACTGTCTTGATTGTAATCTAAGTGATTTCTCAGCCACAATTTCTCTCCTGCATTGAATAGCAATAATAGTCATTACCTGCCCTGCCAGGCTGCTGAGACAGTTGAATAGTTAATCAATTTGATGATGGCATGGTATTGCAAGGTGAGCAGATCTGGGCCTGATCTAGCTTTGGTTGAGAGGTATGGGTGATACAGTGGATGACATTAGGATCCTGCCTGTGACATAGTGCAAAGTTGATGGACTTGATGGCCCTTCTGTGATCCAATAATTTGCATCAAGCAAGAGAGTTCCCTGCTTATCACAGGCTCATTAACATTTTCACAATGATATGGCTTGGTTTGAACTGATGACCTTGCATTTTTTTAGTCTTCTAAGCCAGACCCTGATACATGCTAAAAAAAGGTTTTTTCTTTTCCTCAGAGAGAATAAAAATCAAATCCCTACAGAACAAAGGACTTTGAAGCACTACAGAGCCGTAGGTAGCCAAGTCAAGCCATTGGACAACAGGAGAACTCTGAAAGCCTAGATTAAATTGCCAACTTGCTGAAAACCCTCCTGAAGAGAAGAGATGTCACCTTTCACTCAGAGGTGGAAACTTGTTCTCCTCAGCATGAGCATGCATATGTGAGAGAGGCAGGCAAGGAGGGGGAGGAACAAGGCTAGTGAAACAGCACAGACTCCTATCAGGAGCTGAGTGCACTGAGTTAAGCAATTTGCAGCAACTGAGATGATCTGTGCCAATTTATGAGATGCAGAAGAGGCTTGTGCAAGTCCTCTAGCACTGTTGTCTGGAATTAGGGGCTAGTGTGCCACTGGGTTTTTCAGCTGGAGTCTGCAGAAGTGCTGTAAATTGCATCCTAAAGGCAAATTGCTTTATATTTGGAGATAGGAGCCTCATCCCTGGAATGTATGTTCCTTTCCCATGAATCAAAACCTCAGGATCCAACTCATGAAAAAAGCTCCATTCCCTCCCTCTCTTCCCCTACAGCCAGGCATGATCTCATTTTCTCACACTGATGAGAAAAGCTGGGTACCTATCTTCGAAGTGATCTCTGTCACCCTTAGCTCTGCTCTCCCAGCTGCTGTGGGGGCAAGGGCTGCTGGAACAACTGTAGCGCTGCCAGCCCGGCTCCCACCAGGCAGGCAGAGCCTCTCTGTGTTCAATAAACTGTGCAATAGCCTTAAGCCATTATGCTGTGACTGCTGCTCTTATTGTGTGACATTGAGGTCAACACTTAACTGCATTCACATATGTGTCTCTGTAGGTCAATGCAGATCAGCCCAGGAGGAACTTCTCGACTGACATATCTGGAACTGGGGGAAAGTGCTACTTTCACCTGGGGTACTGCGAGGAGTTGCTCTTTGTAATCTGCTTCCCTCCTTCTGCGGCACGGAACTGGGGCAGGGGTGGGGGGAGGGCCCTCTTGCAGCTGAGCAACAACAGAGAATTTGGCCTGTGTATGTTTTAGGGCAGTCACACTTATGATGGTTTTCTGACAAAGCTTTTAATTCCTTTTATTGATGTAATAATTGATCTCCTAACAGTGCAGCCTGAGATGCTGCCAGGCATTTGCAATGGGCTCAGATTAAATAGCATGCAATTCCTCCATTCAGCTGTGATAACACTTCTCTGGAATTATCCTCTAGATGAGATCAGGGTGAGGTAAGCTACCTCTGGCTTGTGTGTAGCAATTCAGGGGAAATGGGAGCATCCCAAAAGACATTGTTCAAGGATAACCTTCCCAGAGGGATATTTCTGCTTAATCCCTGCCACTTAGAATCTGGTTTTTATGCCCTGCAATACACACAAAGCTCCTAAAAAGTCCCACCCATTACAAGATGCATGAATCCCGCTCTACATTTTGCTAAATTCTTAACCCGAATGACATCTTCCAACAAGAAGTTCCACAAATTATTTAGATGCCATGTGGAAAACATTTTACTGTACCTGCCTCTGTTGTAATTGAATCCCCTTCCATTTCCTGCACAAGGCAATAGTTTTGCCTTTAACTTCCTTTGATATTTATCTATTGCAGCCCTCACTTATTTATTGCCTCTTGAGACTAAGCAAAGACAATCGTTATCATTTCTCTTTATGCCACAGTCTCTTTACTCCTCTAGGTTTTTGCTCCTCTGTTTCTAGTTCAGTTTCTGTTATGTCTTTCTTGATATCCTGGTCCCACTGAAATTTGAGGCAAAATGAGTGGATGGCTTTATTAGTGCCTGGGTTTCACATTAAAAGCTTGAAGGTAGAGTGCTGTTTCAAGTGGAGGTGCATCACAGTTTTCTCTTCTGAGGGTACTTGCCCTCTTTGCAAGTTACTGATGCTACCACATATTTTGGTTATTTCATACTCTTAGAGGAAGAAATGCCTAAGAGCTGTGATAACTTTAATTGCTTGTCAAGACATTTGCAAAAAATTTAATAGTAGCTGCTGTTTGGCATCCAGAAAGTACACTCAGGTTCTCTAGGATGAATTATGCTGGAAGAAGTGAATTTGTCACCCTTACCAAAATTATCAGCTTGCATTACTTTCCATAAAGATAATGATTTCAACTCAGTTAAGTGATTTCTGTTTTGTAGACCTGAAGTCCCTCATGCTCTCCAGTTAAATCCATCACATGCTTGGCACTGGCCTCAGAGATGTTATAAGGATGAAAAGTTGCATTTACTGTGGTTAGCTCTTTTGTAAAGGATGGCAGACATTGCTGTAGGTGCCTAGATTTCTATTTAATTGAGGGAAACAATGCTTGAAAAGGTATGGTTGGCTTCATGTCTGTGATGTCTGAGACACAGAAGAATGAATCACCCGGGTGGAAGAATTGCTTGCTTTTTTTTCTCCCTTGATAAGTCCCAGCATGGTGTCAGGCTGGAACCTGAAAATTTATAGCTTCAAACCAGCTGTGGATATGTTAGATGCCACGTGGATTCCCCATTCACTTGCAGGTCAGACCGCACGCCTGGCATGCCCTGTGTGGGCTCCTGTGGATACAGGAGTACAGCTATTTATGAATTCTGAGCTGGTTTTCTGACCTTTCCCTTGGTTCATCTACAAAACTTCCTTCCTCTTTCCTGGCAGTCATGAGACCTTGGGCAATGGGTCCTTAACAGATCTGGAGTAAATACATAGTAAAAATGCTGATGAGGAAAAAGACAAGTAATTAAATTCTCTTAGAAATAGTAAAACCAGAGCCTGAAGGACAAATTTTGATGTGCCTAGGAATGGATATGGGTGGGTATGAGGCTGCTGAGTTCACGATCTGTCAGACTGACCTGAATTGCTTCACTGTCTCTTCTTATTCCCCTCCTGGTTGGTATCCATCTGTTGTCTCTTGTCTTAGCATATTAATTTTGGCATGTTATTGCATCCCATCATCAAAAGGAAATAAAAAGGCTTTTAAAATAAATGAGTGTTGGAATTTAACCCCATCCATAAAGCACTCCAGTCCTCTTGCCATTCCTCAGCTCTGGTCCACAGTCTTATTCCTGGCTTTGCTGCTCTGAGATACCTCTTGGTATTTCTCACTTCACTTGTCCAAGATCCTGACATTCTGCTCCTATCTTCTTGGCCAGTATGTCTCATGTCACTGGCTGTGCACTGCCCAGAGTACTCCTGAGCAGAGCTGGGACCTCAGGATGGGGTTTTTGCTCATGTGTGATGAGCAAAACCCTGTGATGGGGTTTTTGCTCGTGGAGGTCTCCTTGAGCTGTCATTGTGCTCCTGTTGAGAGGCAGTTGGCAGACAACAGTTTTCTTTTGCAGAGCAAGTGGCTGGACATCTACACTTTTCCTGCCCTTTTCTCCCTTGGTAGGCTTCTCTCCATTCAGCCCCATGACCTCCTACAACCACTGAAATAGTCTCCCTCCTGGAAGCCTCCCAAGTCCCTTGCCTCTGAGAAAAGTGCTCCTCTTGAAGATACTTTTCTTGATCACTTGCAGATTGCCTGGGGAGGAGATGGGAATTGGTTACCTTTATCCATATAGGCTTGGTGAATTAACCCATCCTGTCAGCAACTTCCTTGTTGGTGTGACTCACAGTGTGGAGGAAGAGGAGTGCACAGAAGGAGTGGGCAGTTGCCCCTTTGCCAAGCTGTCTTGAGGACTTTGCTGACTGCTTTCCCTCAAGGCAACGTGCTCTCACAGAGGAGACAGCTGGGTGACTTGCTTGAACTGTGAGGGCTTGAAGAGTCACATTACGCACAGCGGCTCCCAGGGATTGCTCAGAGGCTGAGAGGATGGAGGTGCTGGCTCTGAAAGACTTGTTGGTGGATTGAGAGGCTCCAGGCAGTGCCTTGATGCTTGAGTCAACTGGACTATGTGTACCCTGTGGGTCCTAGAAGGCTGTGAGACACTTGAGAACCCTTACTTTTCATTACTTCCAGTTGGGAGTCCTCAGAGTAGGCGCTTCAGTCCAGTGAAGGTCGTGGTGTTGAGGTTTGGTCTCAAAAATGCTTCTGGGGGTTGTGTTGTGGCAGGGTAGACCCATTCTCAGACACCAGTTCCCTGAAAAGCTTATGTTCGTACCTAGCTCTGTCATTGCACTGCAGGATACTCTAGACTGTGATTTGTGAAAACCCTTAAAGCTGTGTTTGAGCACTGGTTGGGGGTTGAGAGGTGAATTATACAATTAGAAGTACTGTGAGGGGAAAATAATAATACAAGGTATATTTAAACACGGGGGGAAATGAAGTGGGCGTGGAGTTGGGCAGGAAAATTAATGCAAGGTGCAGAGAGTCTTTCTGAGGTGCTCAGATATTTGCAGTCACTTGTGTAAAACAAAAATCTGGAGTAAGCACTTGGTTGCAGATTCCTTTGTGGCTTTCATTGCTGTTTGTCACAGGGGATCATCTCTGCATTGGAAGAAGGCACCAAAATAATAGTTCAGTGTAGAAGATGGAGAATGTCTCTACTTATAAAAGGTCTAAAATGGTTTGATGTGCTGCAGATGCAGGATGAGTGACAACTAAAGCTATGGTTTTGAGCAGCACATGCTGAAGTGCTCATATTGCAGCTGCATCCAGGATGGAGAAGGGCTGGCATTGGCAGGAGTAAATGGCTTATGCATAGTGCTAAAAAACTGGTGCTAGAAAACTGGTTAAATCTACTGCAGAGAGGGTTAGGATTAAAAGTGGGCTAGTCAATGGCTGCACTGCTGCCAGGGCTTGGCAGGGCGAGGATGAATGTCTTGCACATACCTAACCAGAGCTAGTTAGCATCTCTGGGCCCAGGTTTGTTTCCAAGCAGTTGAGCCGGTTGAGAACTCAGCTGGATCCTCTGATATATCTTGTCCTAACACCCTCTTTCCAAAATAGCTGGTGATATCAGGCCACTGTCTTGCTCTTTAGAATCCACAGATAAGCCAGGACTGTCAGGTCCTGAGCCCTGTGCATGTGGCTATTGGAAATAAAATGAGGTAAGGGCTTGAAGGAGTACTTAAAGCACTGGTAACAACAGGTATGAATGTGTGCCAGCTTAAAGTAAGCATTAGTTAGAACAATGCAAAATTAGTGCATCTTGCAGAAAAAAGGTAGAGCTGAAAAGTCAAGATAACCCTAAAATAACAGGTAAGTACCGTATGAAAGTCTGTGGTCCTGTATGGTCACCGTCAGCCTCATTAGTACATCATAATTTTGAATTAACCTATCATTTGCAGAAACAATTTTAACTTAAGAAACTGAGGTGGTATTGGGGAGATAAAGAATTAAATTAAGCTTAAGGGTGCACAAATTGTTTTAAAATTGCTGGGTATGAATTTCCTATCATGTACAAAGTATTTTATCTCATTTGCCTCTTCCTCCTTCTACCCGTCAACAGCTACGGATCTGACAACTACACCGTGTTTTAAAAAAAGATAAAGGAGAAGCAAGTGCTGTGGACAAGACACACAGACGTGTGGTTTGCTGACAAATCTGAAGCATGTGTGTAGTCTGACATGCACACAGCGGGGCCGGCTGCAGGCAGGGGCAGAGCAGGATGTTTCCTTGGGAGTCAGGCTGCCCAGAGTAGCAGAACAGCAGGATCTGTCACTGCGAGAAGAGACTGGTACCATCCACTTAAAGCAGTAGGCACTGTGAGTCTCTGCCTCCTTGCATGGCAGACGGAGCGGGTCAGCCTGGCTGGTGTGTCTGCCAGGAGCACGTTTGGTTGTATTTGGTCATTCTGTCTCCTTGGGTAAGGTTTGTCCCAGTATCAGCTGTGGCCACTCTGCCCCAACAGAGTGGCAGATCCTGCATGGTCACCGTATCACGTTTGGTGCTGTCACTGCTGCCACGTGGGTCTGATTTCCTGCCAGGGAAGAAACCTTTTGTTCTGGTTGTCAACACTAAATTTTGCCTGTGCTGCTAGGCATTTTTGAACTAGCTCTGAACCTGTCTTCACAGGCGCACACAGGCATGCTTGTACTTATGCAACACCATTAACAGGAAAGAACACTCAGTATAAACACACACACACAGCCATATGGACACATGCTTAATAATTGAAACCAGGCCCATGTACTGAATCTCTTAGTCAGAATCCAAATCCCGGCCAATCTGCCAGTACTTAGGAGATGCAAGACTGGATCACTTCCATTGTCTGTCACTTAAAAGCTGAAAATTATTTCACTGGCCCCTGTCCTTTGCTCCCGTATTCTTTGAGAAATAGCTTTGACATTTTGTTTGAATGCACATGTGGATAAATTTATACTTTGTGGAGCATACTCGATTTAGCTATACCTGATGCTTACTACCATGCAGATGGTTATCTTAAGGCATACAAATAATTTAAGTTGTCAGATGCAGTTTAAGTGGCCAAAACCACAGTGAACTCCAGAGCATGGAATTTCTTCTTAGAAGTCTACTTTACACACTGGAAAACAGTCTTTTGATGATAAAAAGACTTGATTACCCAGGAAATGTCACAATAAAGTTTGGTGTGAAACTGAATTATTGTTTTGGTATCCCAAACAATTCACTGATCTTTAAATACAAGAGCACATGGTGCTTCAGCACAGAACCTCACTCATCAAGCAGAGTGGAAGCAGCTTTAGGAGAGGTCAGAGCTCAGTGGCAGTAAGTACTGCAAAGTACAAAGCCTTATCTTAGTCCCTGCAGATATTGAAAAGTTTGAAGAGAATGAGGTGGAAGTCCCCAGGCTGGACACAGAGGTACCTCCACATTAAGGCTGTTTAATGCTGTCAGGACAATTCAGAGGAATGCCTGCATCTGCCACAACTTTCTGTGTGTGATATGGTGGGGGGCAGTCAGATTGCTGTGGCCATTTGCTGAGACTAAGTTTGTGTGTGCCACTTTACCCTCTCATCAAACAAGAAAAGCTTTTTATGCAGCCACATATAATGATATCTTAGGATCTCTCTCTGGTATTTAAGGTCTGGTCCTGTAGACAGATCCCTGTGTCCTGCGCAATGCTCTGTAGGCAGAAGATGCATCTGGGTCTCATGTCATGAGCCACATACATCTCCTGGTCATGACTTGGGTGTGTAAAATTCTGCCCTGAAAGCCAGGTCTCCAGCAGCCTCTGTGGTGAGCAGCACCCAACCTTCAAACAGACCAGACTCTAACTTCTCTTCTTGAGATTGTTCCAAAAGTTCTGGTCTGAATTTCGTTGCTAAAAGATTGTTTCTTTGAAGCAGGCAGGGAACTGTGGTGATCAAGAGTGGAGCAAGCAAGCCAAGTCTGGCAAAATCTTAGCCTGGCGAAGGAGAAAGTGCAGGGCATGGGTACTTGGGAAGGATGGACTGGCAGAGAAAGCTTACTTGCAGGCATTTTAAGTCATCCAGTTGAATCCATTCTCTGTACCAATGTTGCAGACCATAATTTTCCTGAGGACTTGGTATTTTGAAACTCACTATATGTGTTTGATCTGTCTTCCCTCGAAAAGACCATCAGGAAGATTTGCCAGTGATTTATTGTGCCCATACTGAGGGGAGGGAAAGCAGATCATTAAGCCTCGAATACACCCTGCCATCTGGATGGGCTCAATGCTCAAGAAGGCGTAAAGTTGGGATGCAAATGTGCAGCACTTGGTCTTTAGCCAAGACAGAGCTTGTGCTCAATTGTTTAAAGCAGATCTATGCAGACATGACTTACTGCAGGGAAGGGAAGGAAAGGGGCTGAAGGCAGCCCTTGGGGTCTGCTTTGCAGAACTCACTGCAGCTGAAACCTATGGGAGCTGTGCTTTGAGTGCATAGAGATTTTTATACGTGGGCTCTTGGTGTCTTGACAGAGGTACCTAAGATTAATTGATCCTTTTGACATTTGTCTTTGTGTTCTTGTGTTACGCGTCCAGAGGGTTTACATTGGTGAGAGGTTTCCTGGTGTTCCCCAGATTCGGAATCCAGACCCGAGGTGACTGGTGGCTTAAGGAGAGGCATGCAATCTTCCTTCATCCTCTTTATGCAGGCAAGAAGATGACTACATCTAGCTGTACTGAGAACATTACAGTGGATTGTAGCAATACACTCTTCCCTGTCTCCCTTTACCATGGACTCTGAATGTGATGCTGAGGACATCACACACCCCCAACGTTTCAGCAGTGGCCATGAACTGTTTTGTATGTAGAGGCCACTGTGGTGGCCAAAATTAATGGTCAGCATTGCTGATTTTTAGCTGTGATCTGCCTATGAATCAATTCTCCTGTTTCTAAAATATCTGTGATAATGGTTTGGTTTTGTAGGGGTGACTGGAGGAAAAAAGTCCTTTTGAGTTTGGGAATGGCTTGATGCTGATAATAATGAGGCGAATTGAAAAGCCCAGAAGGGAAGCAGAGTTCTGTATGCTGTGCAGTGCGCTGCTGGCGTGCAGGTACATACGGCCACAAGAGTGAATAACGAGGATAGCCTCATCCACAGAGCACTTCTGTGTGCTGAATGAGGCAGGGGGTCCAGTAGGAAGGGGAAGAATATAGGATCAGTTAATTAAAACTGTACCTCTATTATTACTTCTGTTTCCAGAGTATGCTCCCTTTCCACAATCCATTTGGAATCAAATCAAGGATGAGTAGGAACAAAATGTTTATTTTTAGAGACTCTTGTGGGGTGGAAACTTACATTGGATATCAAAAGCCATTTCCTGTCCATATTTGAAGTTGGTATCAAGCTCTTCTGCGGCAGTTGCTAGTGGAAACTGTTGATGTGTTGGTACACTTCCATTATCCATTGCTCTGCTCTGCAGTTCGGGAACTGGAAGGCGTGCAGGTGGCTTCATTTTAATGTCTATTTAAAGTGTAAATGGCTGTCTGCAGTGCTCTTTGAAAAGGCAAGGGCTGTTGGAAGCTTTCAACACTGGTGGGAGCTAAGAGTGCACATGTGACAGAGAAAAGTGGCAAACGTGATGCAAGATAATTGCTGATGGCTTTGAGCATTAAAGCGGGACTTTTGCCCTTTGAATACCAGTGGGAGCTCTGGAAGGTGGCAGCACTGGCAAGCAAGAGGAATGCAGTCCCCAGCGAAGCAGTGTGATGGGGGTGTGACAAGGCATGTATGAGTCAGCCCACCCCTGGAAGGGCTGGGGATCAGACTGGGAGAAGGGTGCTTTTGGTTAAATAATGTCAAGTGGTGCCTATTCTGTGCCTGTTAGTCTGGCTGTCTTGAAAGTAGGAACCTACATAGTAGCCTTGTTGTGCTTGTTGGAAACCATCAGACATAAGATTTTCATAGACTGAGTAAGGAGAGGTAGTATAATTTCCCTCTTTCATACTAGAAATCTGTCTTTCCAGACCTGCTGGAGGTGACTTTGCAGCCGTGCTTTCGATTTTTGTAAAGTAGGTGATGTGGAACTATGAAAGCTGAGGTAAATTCACGCATATGAAGAATGCTGTTAGAAACAGAAATTCCAGACAGTGAAAGAGAGGTTTGGAAACAAGGGCTCAGGGTCTGTGGCTTCCCATCCATTGCACCTTCTCACAGAGAGAGCTGTGAGATGATGAAAGAAAAGCTCCGTTTTACTTGAATCCCACTCAAATCAGTGATTCTGGGGAAAAGAGTACGTTTACAACATAGGGACATGGATTTGTTCTCTTAGCTCCATCTGGCATGACACAAGCAGGGCTGTGTAGTGTTTTCCACTTGAATTCCAAATAGATCTGACTCTAACTAAGGCACAAAAGCTTTCCTGATATTTGGGTACATGTACAACACACATGTTGAAATCGTCAAAAAGTTAAGAATGGGCTCATTTTCCTGATTGTGGATTCTCTGAACAAGTAGTACTTTTATCTATAGCATGTGTGTTGGCCTGAGTGGCATTGTGATATATATTATAGTCATGCTTCTCTAGGGGCAAGCAATTATACAACAGGGACCACTAGATTTACTGCTCTGCAAATGCAAACTTTGCCCTTATTGCATCAAGGTCATTGCAAATCTTCTGGTAGACACATGGCAAAAAAAAAAAAAAAAAAAAAAGAGACTTCTCTTTGTCTCCCTGTTGCAGGGTTTCAAGGTCTCTACTGGGTGCCTGTGTCCAATTTTTCTGTCTTGGGTGTTTGAAACGAGATACCTAAACTAATGGACCTTGCCGAGCCTCTGCAGCTTCCCCAGATTTCACTGGAAACTCATCAGGATTAAAACCACACCCCTGAAAGCTGGTTGCCTTAATACAGGTTTAGCTACTGATGTGCTGCAATCAATCTTTAGGAACCTAAATCTTGCTCTTTTTGAAACTGAGAAAGACCCTCTTTTCTTAAGATCCACTGGAAGTGGATTTTGCTAGAAATGGTGCTGCCCTGAAACAGGAACTGTGGAGGTCCTAAAGCTCTGAAGTCTTTTCATCTGTAGGCCATCCCATCACCTCCTCCATTCTCTGTTTCCAGTCTGCTTCCCCCAGGTCGATGTTATTTCTTTGCCTCAGTTTCTCTGCCTCTACACAGCAGAGGGGTTAGCATTAACTATAGGAGAAAAGGGCAAACCCATTTACCTCCCTGAGCCCAAAAGAGCTCTCAGTGGCGAAAGGGAATTGAGCCTTGGTCACCTGTTCCGGTCTGGTGATTCCAAAATTTTTGCTGATTCCCTCACAGAGTTTCTTCCTCCTTTTCCATTTGCCCTGTAGGTTTCTTATTGGCAAGAAACAAGCCTATGATGTCACCTCTTATGTGGGTCAAGATGCTGCATGTTTCTTTTTCATGACAAGCCACAGGCCAGCAGGGAGCCCATCTGAAGGCTGCTGACTGGGGCTGGGGCATGCTCCCGTTTCTGAATTACACTGCGATAAATCAACACTGTCCCTGCCCGGGGATGCCCGTGCCACATAGAAACGTAAATTCAGCAGAGGCGTTTGCTGGGCTTGCACTGACCTCTAGCGACAACACAGGGGACCAGGGCCTTCAGCCACTAGTGGGCTGAGAGGGCATGTCTGGATCGATCCATCGGTGCTGGATGGTTTCCAACAGTACACCACAGTTTTTGGCAGAACTGTGAAACTGAGCCTGTGGTACTGCCTTGGGGAAGCAAGCCCACTGACTGAGAGGGTCTGACTGCTTGGTAGAAGACTGCAGTGGGTCTCAGGTGTCCCAAACTCCATACAACTCCCTGCTAAACTGCTTGTCCTCCCCAACCCACCACTGTGGTGATGGTCTTCATCTGTTTGTTCTTCCTGTCTATCTCATTCTCCCTCCTGTCCCGAATTTTGATATCCCACTCCTTTTACTGCCCCATTCCTTCATGGCGTCTGATCACTGCCAGTCTACCCAGGAGTGATCCTGAGTACTTCATCTCTGCCTTTGACCTCTGCATCCCCGCCTCACCCCTGGCTCTCTTGCAGAGCTGCAAGTCCTTCCCAGAGCTGGGATGCAAAGGGCCGGGGTTCTGGTTTCTTTGCCACAACGCTGCTCGCTGTACCACACAGTGGATCATCCTCTGTGTGATGCACATGAAGCAACTCCTGCTTCTAATGCCATTTAGAAACAGAACCCCCTAAAAAATATGCACAAGCTGTGTTGAGGTTGTCTTTTACTTCTCCAAGTCTGTAAATGAAAATGGTGAAATGGTGAGAACTTTGGAACCAGTCCTATGAGCTGCTAAATGTACCTCCAAAATGCTGAGCAGGCTCAGATTTTAGGGACACCATTAGGACTCATGGGCTGTCAGCTGTTCCCAGGGAGCCCTGCATTTCCCAGGAGCATGGGGGAAATCTGCCATGGCTGCAGTGTGAGAAGCACATGGAAGCCTCTTTCACAGCCCCCCTCTGCCACATGCTGACCCCACCCCTCCCAGGCCATGCCCACAGCAGCACCCTTTGCTCTCTTGGCTAAGCAGCCCTCGTGTGTGCATTTATGGTTTCTGGGTTCTGATAACAAGAGAGTGCCTCGTTCAGTTGATACTCCTGTCTCTCACAACCACACATTCCCCCATCCTCCCAAAGCCCTAGGAAGTGCTCTTACTCACCGAATTACAGCTCAGCTACTCCAGCTCCATGTTTTCACCAGAGCAAGGCCCAAAAAGTTCTGCAGTGAGCACATCAATGAAACAAACCTTTTATGCTGGTAGTTGCTTCCAGAGAAAGAAATAATCTATGATGCTCCACAAAACTCTGCATAAAAAGTTCCATCCATCTGTGAACTCCAAAAGCTAGTCTTCTGTCCACCTATACACTTATCTGGAAGGTTGACAGAGGCAGGAGCATCCCCAAACCCCCCTTCTTAGCACCCCTGACTGTGTTATGTTCTCCAGGTCATCTGTATGAGAGTTACCATATTCACATGACAGAGCTCCACAGCACTGCCTCTTCCCTTAGATAGATCCAGTTCTGTCATCCAAACCCTGATACTGAAATTAGCCTGCGAGATCAGTTGAAGCATCTTGGCCTCCCATAAATCTCTGCTGAGGAGCATGCTTTCTGTATTTGCCTTGAGGCATCTGCTATGGATTGACCCCTCTGGTCTCTGGCTAACCTGGTTCACACGAGAAGCCTGAGAGGGGGTGGAACACAGGAAGGCTGCCAGCTACAGCCTTCCATGCTAGGCTGAGCAGAAAGGCAATCAGGTTTCCTAAGTACTGTAACAGATGACAAGGTGTATATTTATACCAGATACCCACATACTTTGAGTGAATTGTGCAACATGAGATTTGTCATCACGCATCAAATCACTGTGTATCTAATTCAATACTGTGGTGCTGACAATGTTGGGAGAGCTGAGCTGCCTGCAGTGATGCACCTCACCAACTGTGCAATGCGGGAACAGAGGGGCTGCGATTAATATTCCTCCCCAGTTCCTCCAGCAATCAACTGGTACCCTGACTGCTCTTATTATCTGAGCAGGCAGAGCTACAAATATAAATAATCACAAGTTTAGGCAGCCTTCTAATTACAACTAGTACAACCACAGCATACGTTTCTAGGCTGCCCCCTGGACTGGATATATTTTGAGTGGGATAATACGTCATGCTGATTTCACCTTACTTTCCTCTGTTAAAAAATTCCTGGGCTAGTTGCAGCCAGGATACCAGCAGTGAAGAGTTATTCTAGTGCTGGGAGCAACCAGTAGTCTTTTACACTACTGGCATCTTCTTTGATACCTCCCATGAGCTCCTCATTCCTTGCACACTTGGTTTTTATTTAGTGTTGTCTGGTTTTGGTTTTTTTGTATTTTGTTATTGGTGGTGGTGGTTTGGTTTTTCTGTTGCCTTTGCTGCAAGGGAATCAAGCCATTCTTCTGCTTTGGGTGTGCTGGCAGACAGCCACATTCTGTAAATGCAGCAGGTGCTGCTGCCTTTGTGTTCACAGTGCTGTCATCACCCTTTGATCAGGCCAGGAGTCACTTACTTTGCTTGGCTGGTTTGGGCTTCTGCCATTCACAGAGCAGGGCTCTCCCCTAAGGTGTCTGCAGAGGGTTTTGCAACACACCCATGAATATCTGCCAATAATTTCAAACCCCTCATGTGACCAGTTATTGGACTACTTCTTCCCAGTCCATACATAGCCCGACTTTCTGGTCAGAGCAAGAATGTGTCTTGTCCAAGAAACTCTTGCCCCCTCGGCTGTCCCTCATTTCTAGTGCTTTCTGCATCTGATTTACTGTAGTCAAATGCCCTGAATGAGTCAGCTGTTTATCTGTGTAAAACACCTTTCTCCTTGCAGTGACCTGCAGAAAGAACCAGGGAGGGGGAATCCTTTCGCTCTGCAGTTGAACCTCAGGCACGGGAATTTCTCCTCTCTGTTTCTCCTCTTTCAAAGGCTTCTCTTCCAAGTCCAAGGACTCTGCTGTGAAGTACTGGAGTCAGCTGTGGTCCTGGGCCTTGTGCAGCTTGGTCCCTGAAATCCCTGTAATGGCTCTTGCAGGGATGACATGCCTGTGTGTCTCACAGTCCAGTGGCACTGGGTCAGTTCAGGCTGTGTTGAAGACGATTTTTGAGCAAACATCTGTCATATCACACAACCAATAGAGCTATTTGCTCCTATCCTTTTCTGCGGCCTTATGTTTTGTAATTGATCCATATTTGTTGTCATCTGCTTTTCTGTGTGATGTGTTCTGTCCTGCTGGTGGCAAATGTAATCTCGTGCCTGTGAGCCCCTAATGTAACAGGATTCAGAGGATGGTGGCGGGAGCTCCACCATGTGTGGAACAAAGACTCTCATTTGGAATGAATTATACTTCAGGAACCAGATAATTAGGTTTGTCAGATGCCAGGGGACTCAGTGACTTTTTCCACCTGTAGATTAGGGTACTGATCCTTTAGTATCCCAAGTGATTTTTTTCAGGCAAACCAAGCTACCCAGCGTGTCCAACAGCCTTCGTATCCTTTCTAAGCTATCAATGACAAGTTTGTGGTGACACAAATGCTGTTGGAGACCAGTGTTCAAAAATTGAGACCATTGCCTATGACCTGTCCTGGTCATCCCAGCAAAGCTGGCATTGTCATCTTGTGAGGTATCATACTGTCACACCCCAGACCATGCTAGAAACAGGACACACATACCAGCCTAGCAGTGGGTGTGCTCCTGCAAGGCTCCCTGGCTAGCTTCCCTCAGTATTCCCACCTCAGTGGGTGGCTCACCTGTCAGTGTTAGCCTTGTCCACAGTGGCCAAATGGTCTTTGGTTACCTGGCACTTCTAGGAGTGCCAGGAGGATGAGGAACAGCAGGATTCAGAGGCCACAGCACTAAGCAGTGCTCACAGTGACAAGTCTGTCAGAGTTCAAGAAGCATTTGGACAATACTCTCAGGCACATGGTGTGATTCTTGGAATGGCCTGTGCAGGGCCAGGAGTTGGACTCGAAGATCCTGACTGGGTCCTTCCAACTCAGCATATTCTATAATTCTGTGACTCTTGGAATCTCCTGAGACCAAGACAAGTGTCCACCTCTGACACACTGTGAGCCCTTCCCACACCCTGCTGGAAGAGATCCCCCTCTGGTAAAACTTCAGCTTCTAAAGATTTGTGTCACTGTTCTACCCTCAATTAGCATGCCTTGGCTCTACCTGAGGTAGATTAGTTGATAAAGAAAAATTTCCTACACAGTTGATTCTTGCTAGATCTTACCTCACCTCACAGCTTACAGGATTGTGCCCCAAGTTTTCTGAGATCTGCTGGTGTCCTGGGATTTGGACTCTTTGCTCAAGCTCTAGAACTGCAGAGGTGTTTGGCCAGACAACACTGGAGAGGCAACAGCTATACCAACTTGTGAGACCCAGACAAACACCTTGGTGATTTTGCTTTGGGACAGATGAGATCCTGCCAGAGTGAGAAAGTATGTTTCCAGCTTCCCTGGGTGTGAAGCAAAGCCTGGCGCTGAGACTGAGTGATACCACTGCTTACACTGTCTGCCTGAGACAGGAGCTCTGATAGTTGTTCTGCTTCCTCCTTCCCTCCAGGACAGGAAATCTCATATACTGGCATGCAACACAACATGGTAGTTCTGCATTGTCTTAAAGGGGTGGGCTGTGATTCAGTGAGAACAGCAAATACTTCTGCTAACAAATATCTGTAACACTAATGAAAAAAAAAAAAAACGGAGCAAAACTCTTTTATTATAAAGGGAATCAGATTTTATTTTTATACCCACAAAGTTAAAAATATGCATTTCAAAATATTTACAATGACTATATATGAAATAACCTTTGTTAATGAAACACCAACATACAGTACTAGAATATACCCACCAAATTGATAAAGTCTACATAAGAAGAAAATGTAACAGAAAGAGAGAGAGAGGTAAATAGCATCCATGCACAATCTGCACTAACATGGTTTTTTTATGCTCTCTACCTTTTAGTTGTGAATGGAGTCACAGGAAAATTTGACCTTGTCTCTTGCAAATGCCTCTTGTGATTGAGATTCTTCAAACTTACAGAAATTTGTGGGTTGCAGCAGTACCAATGCCTAACTTTCCTACGCCAGCCTTTCACATGGGGACCTTGTATTACAGAGTGGACTCAGAATCTCTCAGCAACCCTGGGAGGTAGCTAGTTTTATGGAAAAACTTGGCAGATGGAAAAGCACCAGGTTAAGTGGCTGGCCTAAGGTTGTGCAGTAAGGAGCAAAACTCACAAGCCCTGCTTCATCTCTCCTAATCTCTCATTAGGGAATACATTTCCTCTGCTAATCATTATCTGCTTTTGAGATGAGCTTTCTCACGAGGTGGGGCACTCAATTAATATCATATACCAGGTGACAGTGTGGGAGAAAAGCCCTGCCTACAGATAAAGACTTGTCTCAGTAAGGATCTGCGATGTAGCAGTGCTGTTCTGGAGTTGAACAGAAGTTTATTTTAGTGTAGACACACATCCAGATGATTCCCTCCCTGCATGTGTACCACTGAGCAACTGCATTCTCTGTAATTAGGAACCCCTGTAAATCTTTACCCCTACATTTTTTCTCTCTCTCTCTCTCTCTCCAACATCCATGCATGTATATTTGCCATTCCTACTTGTATCTTATTCAGTCATGGGAATATCAAATAGAAAACAGAACAACAAAAAAATTTGCTGCCTTATTTTTGTAGATATTTTAATACAAAATTATTCCGATTTCTATCTTTTCTCAATTTAATGTCTTTGACATTCACTTATGTGCATATATATATATATTAAAAAATGTAACAAAAGGCCCATCCCATTTGTTTCAATGGACAAATAAAGGGGTCATAATCCTCACTGCCCAACCCACAAGGCACACTCAAATGTAACTGAGAAGGGCTGTAGGAAGGGAAAAAGATATAGCTCTTAGTTTTGTGGTGCCCTTTGATCATCACTGCTGAGCTTGAAGCTTTGTGAAGGTATGGCACAACTTTGCAGAAAAGGAGAAGAGCTGTCTGGGTCACTTGCAGATTTTTAGCCCCAGCTAGATCAGTAGGAGTTGTTTTCTCCCTCTCTTTGGTGAAGGAGTTTCTGAGGATTCTAGCTTTGTTAGTGATTTTTCTGTGGTGGCAGTGGTGGTGATGGTGGCTGTTTCTGTCTTTTGGCCCAGCAGTTCTCTCAGCAGAGTAATTCCCCACTCCCAGTAGCCAACCCTCTCCCCTGGACACCCATCAGCCTTATTTTTTTCTAAGAACAAGGTAGAGGATGCCGATGATGAAACTGAAGCAAAAGCAGATCCAGGCCAATATGAAGCAGTAGCCATGGTGAGGATTTGTGGAGTACCACATTGTGCCTGTGAACCGAGCTGTGTAAATGGAGACTGCAATCAGAATGCACATCCCTGTAGGAAGGAAGAGGGAAAAGAGAGTTGGAAAACGCACAGAAACCAGCATTGCCGCCAGACTTCTGAAGTGCTGTTGTCCCCTGAGATTGTAATGCATGTCTTGTGCCGTATGAGAGAGGAGCTGCTGCCCATTAGGCTTATTTGTGGAGGATTTCTTTTGCAGCTGTGATGACATAAGACACTTGGGGCTTGTTTAGTGGGTGCCAAGAGGAATAAACCTTTGTTAGGAGGAAATCGGTAATAAGATCTGACGACAGTTTGGTGCTACGTGTTGAATCCCATGTGCAGGAGCTGTCTAACTGTTTATTCCCCTGCTCCTCCAAAACACTTGAATCCTTTTTGTTGTCTTTTAAAGGTATTTTGCAAAGCCCACTGGGATTTCCTAATGAAAATCTGGAAATACTTTCATTATATACAGCAAAAAAAAAATCCCAACCCAACACTTTCCAATTCCCCAGCGCTTTGTTTTGTAACAAAAATTGGGCCACTGGAAACATTTAGCTGGCTGACAACCTCCCCTGGTGACCATGCGTGGCAAACATGTGGCTTCTTGTGTTGGCAGAGGCAGTGGGATGCACACGGAGCCACGGCAGGGCGTGCACGTGCATACTCACAGCAAACCAACATGACGGCTCCGGTCATGTAGAAACGTTTGCCTTTTTCCAGGGTGAACAGCTGCATAATGAACAGGACGAGCGCCACAACGGAGAAAATGATCGAGAGGATCATAAAGGCTTGCACGGCTTTGAGGGAAGCTGTCAAAACACAGAGAATAGATTGGAGGAGGTCAGGACTCAGTCTTGGCAGTGCTCATCAATGTCCTGTGATTCACCATGATGGAAATGTGGATGTAACTTACCCTCATCTTGACTCCTGACTGGCAGCTGAGTGCAGGTCTTGTTGCACAGCAGCCAGAGTCCTGTTGAGATCATTCCAAAGTTGGAAGAACCCACCATCCAAACCTGAAATGGGGTAGAACGGTTGTGTCAAGGGGCAGGAAAGCTTCTTTGCTCTTCTGTCAGACTAAAGCATAAAGTGAGCACGAGGAGCCCAACTGCCAGAAAATGTCAGCACGAGTTGGCCGCAATGAGCAGCCAGACAGGTGGGATATGGCACTGGCTTCCAGTGCCAGGAGTCATTTGGTCCGGGCAAATCACCGTGAAGTCTGTTCCAATCATCCTGAAGAAATCTCCCAAGTCATCCTGACCCTCTTCCTGTGCAAGGTGACGGGGGCGGGGGGACACAGGGGACTCCAAAATCCGCTCCAACGGCAGGCGGGGGGCGGGGGGACCCCCCCCGGCAGCGCCACCAGGGGTCCCCCTCGGCCCAGATTTCCCCGGCGGCCCCGCCGCGCTCCTTGGCCTGGAATGCGCCCTGGTGGGCAATGGCCTGGCCGCCGGCTGGGGGGAACAGGGCTGGCACTGCTGATCTCCCCGGCCCCGACTTGCACTCTCCCCGATGAAGCGTGCTGAGGTGCTGCTGGCTCTGGGCTCCGGGGAGGTGACAGACAGAGGCTGCCTCCTGTACCACCCCGGCTGTCTTCCCGCTCCCTGAGCACACCTATTGCTGTTTCACCTCTCCCCAGACCGTGAGTGGATGTTCCTTACCCTCACCTGAGCACCCACCCCCTGGTCCACCTGCCAGCCCTATCTGAGGCTGGCTGCTGCTGTGGAAGGTGAAAGCCATGTCCCATCCAGGGCAGTCTACTTACGTTGGCAATGGTGGAGACAAAGAGCATGATGACAGTGGCGATGTGAACCACAAAGATACCAGCCAGTAGCACCAACATCTTGGGTCTCTTCCAGGTGGTGTCACTGATACAGAGGGCTCTGAGGGAGAAGAACAGAGGGAGGACGTGAAGCGAAGGGCTGAGTCAAAGAACAGCATTACCATAAGCTTTGTTTACATGCAAAAACCCAGGCTGATCTTAAGTCCACTCTGGAAAACTGGAATCATCAAAATAATGCCACTAAAAACTTCTTCAGAATCTGCTCAGGAGGTTAAATAGAGCCTGAAGATTAAGGAACTAATTCGGGAGATGTAGAGCATGGGTAGATAACTTGGGAGCATTTTAAAAATAGCCTGAATAGATACACAGGTTGCTTAAATTGATGTGTGTTAATGTAAAGTAAAAACGCCACACTCCAGGCCTACATTCGAGGAATAGGAGCTTTTGGCCGTGGGATTCACAGCGGTCAGGAGAGATTTTTCTCTTTCTGTTCTCCTCTGGTGTCTCAGCCTCTTCCAGCTGGTCTGGGTCACTGACAGGTGGTATGGAATGGGGGACTGCATGTTCCTTGGTGCATCAGCTGTTGAGCAGTGGTGGGGAGTGAGCCAGAGGGGTGGCCACTACTAAGCAGACCACTCCTTTAAGTGAAGAGGAGAGTAACCAGAACAGAAATGCCATGAGGTTTTCTGGAGCTGAGGAAGATGCCCAGGTTTGCAATGAAAACTGCCTGTTTCCCTTTTAAAATGTGAGTCATGCAGGTCACTTTATTACTGCAATAGGATTCTCTTGTAATGCAAATTCCTCTTCGGTTTGTTTTGAGTATTTTTGCCTCTGTACCCTGCAAACTTAATTTTTGTAAGATTTCCTGTAATTGATGAAAATGTGATTGGAAAGGGAGAGGAATGTGCTTTAGAAGGCTCACGACACTATTTGTCAAGACTGATGGCTTCTCACCTGAAAATGTGAAATACAAGGAACGAATCTAAGCTGTGAGAATGAATGCAGACAATTTACACAAATCAAGTGAGTATATTTCAGGCTGAAGTATTTACTGAGTCCACTCTGTGGCCTGTAAACTTCCTAGAAAGTTTGAGAGGGCTGCGTTGCTCTTTCCCTCGGTAGTGCTGGTACTGAAGAGCAGTACCCAGCATGTGATTAATGTTAGCTGTCAAGTTATTTTGGTCCAGGTGACTCAGGTAAGGTCTGATGCTGTCACCATTTGTACAGGGTGTGGTAACACTGTCATGAAACAACACAATTATACTTTATGATGTCTTTCACACAAACTGTGACAAAAGGCTTTGTAAAGTCCCATTCATGCGTCTTTTTTTACTTGATGACTCCACCTTCTCCACTACTGTCTTTCCTCTCATTGTGGCCATGAGTGGGAGGGTATTCCTGTAAAATGCTGCAGCTGTTCCTGGCACTGCTTTGTATACAATTTCCCAAACCACAGTGGGTAGGCAGGCTTCTCCATCAGTGGCACTTTGACCAGTTCAGCATTAGCTGGTGACCAAGGGGAATTCCTTGAGTTCAGGATCTCAAGGAACCAGCTCTGTTAGGTCACTGCTCCCACCCAAACAAGGCTACTCCTTAGTAAGACAGGTTAGGTTTGGTGCCTAGTCCTATCTCCTCAGCAAAACTTGTCTGCTGTGACGTTTCCTTCTCCTGGAGAAGTCTCTGGAGATGTTAAGCCCTGGCTTATGTGGGTCAGGCTTGCTTGTCTGCTTTGGGGTGTCCTAGCAAACTCCTCATGCTCTAGAGCTTGATTTGGCTGGATGGCCTGGTCACTGTGACCTCTCTTGTCAAAGTACCTCCCTTAGTGATGATCTTGGAGAAAGCACAGCCTCCTTAGGACTTTCCCTCTGACTGTAGTGACAGTCATTTATGAGTTCAGCACTGCTAAAATCCAGGTTCTCAACAGTACATGCAGGCTACCACATGAACATACCTGACCTAAAAGTTAAACCCCTTCTTTCCTTTGACTGTAAAAGGAATGAGGGTTTCAAAGTGCTGGATGGCAACTGATACCGGTGTCACCACTGCACCTCAAACTGAGAAACTATTGCTGTTGCCATGACTAAGTGACATACCTGCAGCAAACTCTTGAGTCAAATCTTCCTGTCCCTTTGACTACTTCTCATTCTTTTTTCTGATTACCTTGGTTCTTACACAAACTGTAACAAGTGCTCTTGACACTACAGGGTACTGGCATGCATAAACCAAACTCTGACAAATTTGCCTGCTCTGAAATTTGCCTTTCCTGAACAGTGGCTA
Organism: Machaerirhynchus nigripectus; assembly: GCA_013397975.1. Lineage (NCBI taxonomy): Eukaryota > Metazoa > Chordata > Aves > Passeriformes > Dicruridae > Machaerirhynchus > Machaerirhynchus nigripectus. The sequence goes on along the minus strand of VZRQ01006062.1, from coordinate 166,760 downwards.
AACTTTCTTCTTTCTTCAATGGATGTATTTTTCCGTGGCCTCTTTAAAATCTCATTCAATGCTTTTTTTTCCTTATTATTTTTGAGGACCTTCAAACAAAGCTTTTTACTTTAAAGATTAAAAACCTACTTTCATGACATCCTAAAGAACTAGAACAATCCTTTAAAATGCATTTTTTGTTTGCATTCAGAAATGAAAATGAGGGATAAATGTTACTTTACAATGTAAAAAAAAAAAAACCAAAACCATGACCCCATGCCCAGGACTTTGACCAATACTCTAAGAAAAAACTGAAATCCTTTATTCCCTTTGCTTTTTCTGCCTGTTCTAGCACTGCAGGAGAACAGTGTTAGTTCAGGTGCTCTCAGTGCACCTACTTCCTGAGAACGTCAGCACCTCTCCCTGAATACACACGCTATCAAATGCAAACTCCCCCAGGGGATATGTGCTCACAGCTTAGTTTTGATTCTTTGTGAGTTAAAGCACAAGCCTCCCTCTGTATTCATTTGCTTTCCCCTTTCTTCATCTCTCTCTGCCTGTTAAATAAAACACGAGAGAACAATCCCAGAGGAGCCGTGGGTGAACGAATGGCACTGAAATAGATTCACTTCTGTCTCTGATGCTATGGCGTGGACTTTTCCTCCCATTAGACAGAGAAACTGGCAGAGCATCGGGACTGACAGGATACCGTTTCCATTTGTTAAGTGTGAGACATCTTTCCCCACTACAGGGTGGGGTCACATTGCTGGAGCAGTAGGACAAAATTGCATGCAAATGCCTTTTCTTCCATTCCTCTACCTAAACTGCAGCTGCATTTAGAGTTCCTCGGGCTCTTCTTGGGCTATGAGTCAGTCTTAGCCTTCCTAGAGCTGCCAGTTTTTTCCACTGACTCACCCCAAAGTTCTCAAACCCCACAATAATTTAACCCTGAAAGATTAAGTGCTCAGGACACTGTCAGTTTTAGGACTGCTTCTCAAGAACCAGTCAAGTGAACAATTTGTGAGTCTTCCCCAAGCATCTTTCAGAGGAGACACCCAAGCTAAGCCAAGAAAAAAAGGAATGAGACATAACAGTGATGGACTACAGAGGTAGGACAGGCTGGTGGGGAAGTGAAGGTTCTGCACCTCCTGAACAGCCTGCATGAATCAAGAGATCTTGTGCTGATAACAGTGGACTGACTTTCCTTTTCATGGGGTGATGGATGAAGAGAAGTAACAAGCCACACCAACAGTAAGCCCGAGTAAGAATCCCCATAGAAGCCTTCAGTACAAAATAACCTGCAGATAAGCATGACAGACTCTTAGCTGTGTAGAGACTATTTCTCTGACCGTGCAGGAGTACACATACTGGGGAACAACACACAGCTCTGCTGCACCCCACTTCAAGTTCAAGCAGGCTGGCAGTACCTATTAAAAACTAAGACAAAGTCCTCTCAAGCAGGCAGATTGTTGCCACCCATATCACCCCTCTGCCTACTTAAGTGTTTGGATCCTTCTGTCTGGAGGGCAATATGGAGAAGTGAGTCCTTGCCCCTGGTTTGCTTCTTAGCAAAGGATCAGGATGGAATGCGAAGTGCCACTTGGAGATATGATAAAGGCCAGTGGTATATTTTCTCAAATACAGGGAACGAGTTACTCAAGAGGGTAAGTTGGATTAGGCAGAGGTGCTTTGCTTCTGACAGAAGGTGCATTGCAGTGAAAGGACTAGAGGGTGAGTGTACAGGATGTTTCTGCAGGAACAACGGGGTTGTATCAGGTGAAAAATCAGGGCACTCTCAACTAAATTTGAAATATTTCAGATCTCAAGTGTTCCTTTATGGTTGTAGCTCATCTGACTTCCATTTCCATCTTCCTCTCTGAACTGAGGTCCCTGCTTGGGACTGCCTCTCCCAAGTTCAGTTGGTGAGGTGTACTGTGAGAGATGCCAGCTGAGGTGAGAACCCAGCCAATAGCCTGTAGCTCCCTAGAGTGTCCAGGGAGGAGCAGAGGACATCTAAATCGCACTGCCTGTGCACAGTGTTGACCTCTGACTCCTTTAAAATCGAGTTTTTCAGCTAAAGACCCTTTAGTTTCATACGTTAGATTTCTCAACAACGGAAAAATGGCCTTTTGGGCAAAAAACAAATGCTTTTGGTTAGAATAGCAACAAAAATCTCCATAGACTGAAAGCAACTAACATGAAAGAAATTCTGCCTTTTCCAGCTGCCACTACAGAATATAAGGAAGGCAGTAGTAAGTCAGACCAGTGGTCTGTCTCTCCCAGAGGCTGTCTCTGATGGGGACAATGGGAGGTCCAATATTCAGAGCAAGCATGTGAACTTGGCCACTGTCTGAGGGGGCACAGTCACACCAGGAATACTGGTGGTTCAAATCAGGGCCAAGGCCACTTGGAAAGGAAGGAGAAAATTGGAAAGTAATGGACAGAAAGTAAAAACTGTTTGGTATTGTTGGAGACTGCCACAAACTTCCACCTCCGTTACCAGCACATTCCTCAGTGCAAAGCCAACCCACAAACAGCAATGCTGCCATGCTGCTACCAGTAAGGGAAACCTCAGTGTGGGATAAAACCTTCTGCAGAATTTCTACATCTGCCTTTTGACTGAGCTGAGGCCATCACTGCATCTTAGACCTGCTACAACTGCACACCTTGTGTGTGCTATGAGCATCAGTCCTCATGTGTCCTCATTGTGCCCAGAGTCATTTGGCAGGATGCAAAGATGTGAAGGTCTCTTGATATTTCGGTGGCATGATGACTTTGGACATGTCACATTGTTACTAGAAAGCTCACAACAACTTTAAACAACAACAGGAAAGAATCTTTTTGCTTTCAACCTTTGCTCTGTCTCTGGATTCAGATCCAGATGAATCCAGAGTCCTTGCTGACTCCAGACTTTTACATACTACTGTATGTCAGCACTGCTGTTGACAACCTGGTTTTGACAGACCAGCCCGACTCAATTTACAAGTCAGATGCTTTTTATAGACATGTGGATGACTAAGCTGGTGCCTCTGGAAAGAAATTTCATGTGTGTGGGAGAAGGGTTGGGCAGGAGGAGTGCGTGGGCACACGGAGACCTTTGGAGCCTCTGGTTTATGGCAGTGAGATTTCATGTTCTATGGGTAGTGGCTGTGATGACCACATGGGGTACAGCAAGGTTGTAAAACCAGCAGATTAATGTCAACCAAAAGGAAAGTGTAGACCAGCCTGAGGGGCTACAGCTGAAAATAAGCTTAAGTAAATGGAAGATTTTGTCTGGTTCTTGTGAAGCATTTCCTGGTGGAATAGTCTCCAAGGGATCAGTGGAATTGCCTTCCCAAGGGAGTGGTGAAGCACCAGTATGTGAAAAATTTCTTATGGGATCTGACAAATTCCTCAAGAATCCACCCTTGGTGATGAATCTCCACTCACTGAGAGATGCAGAGGGGAGTCACAAAAGATGACACATAAGGGTTTTCCAGCTCTCATGCTCATGATTCATATGAGAGTGGGGAAATATCAGAGCTCCTAGGACAGACAGTGAGAAATTGGCATTTTCTCCAAAAGAAACCACCCTGGAGTGCTCAGCCATGTGACAACATCAACTGAAACTCCAATGCTCGCTTGGTAGTCGGAAGGGGAAGAGAGCTGCCTGGGGCCTGGCAGGCAGCCAGCATCCGCTGCTGGAGGAAAACACTGTCACTCCTCACGCTAGGCACACCAAGGAAGGGCTGGGACTGATGGGCAGCTAGTAAGATAGAGGGGTGGGGAAGGGACCCCAGAGCTAATGGAAGAGCAGAAGTGTTCCTCTGCACCTCACCCTCACCCCTTAGAGCACTGGGTGGTCCCTGGGTGGATTAATTAGAGACCAGAGTTGCTGGCAGGAGTTCCAACAAGATTCTGAGATACACGAGAAACATTTGTGGGAGGACTGACTGTCTGGGCGTTGACGTGTTGTGTGTAGGGGTGTGCATCTGCAGCTCTGTGTGGCACCCTCTATGAATGGGAGTGTGCATCTGTGGGTTCCCTATAAACTCTGTGTGTGTGTGTGTGTGTGTGTGTGTGTGTGCGTGCACAGCTTCTTTACGGGTGCACAGATCTATCTGTGTGACACTGGCAGTGCCCACGTGGGAGAAACCATCTGACAGGTCTGACAGGAAAGCTCAGGTTACAGTGCGGTATGAGCAAAAGTACACAGATCACTTCTGGTGGGACTACCTCCTTTTCCTCTTTCCAGCAGCCCTTAGATGGAGGTTGAAGGTCTGTGAAGCCCACATCAACTGTGCTTTTGTCTGCATTCCTGGATTAAAACTGCAATCCTATGATTTACATAGACAGTTTTGTTTAGATATTCCTTTTTTTTCCCCAAGCGAGTGTAACTCTGAAAAAGAAGCTGTATCTTACAGTGTGTCTCTCTCTCAAAACTGCAAAACCTCTGAACATGCCAGTACAGCCTATGAGACACTGAGGTCAGTGTGACTCAGGCATCTAAAGAGTCTGAGCTTTTGGGTCAGTTTGCTTTCGGGGTGCCTTTGCTCCTGCAAGCCAGCTTGGAAAAGACTGCGCAGAATTAAAATGCAAAATTGTGTGAAAGCTCCTTCTTTCAACCAAAGTGCACAAGTGATGAACTGGGGGGAATGTGTATACAGCAGGCATGGGAGGACGCTGTGCTGCCTGGAGCTGGTCAGTGCTCTCTGCAGGGTGGGATAAAGGTGTTCGTGACGTAAAAAACCTCATCTGGCTTTCAGAGGGCTCCTTACACCTGTGACCAGTATGGGCTGGCAGAATGGTATAAGCTAGTTCATGTTACATGTGGCTTTTGAGACATCAAAAACTGCCCTGCTGAGAGCACACCACTCTGGCTGAGTTGCAGCCACTGGAGGCCAGCTAGCAGGCAGGTTGGCTCAGCTGCCTAAGCTGTCACAGCCAGTGGGTGTGCCCAGCTTTCCTTCAGCAGTGGTCCACATTCCTAGAGCTGCTCTTCAGCAATCCTCTGACCAGGCTGCTCCCAGCTCTGAGCATTCTGTAGCTCTCCCCTCTTGCTCCCATGGCTCTCACTATCCTTCCCAGAGGCTTGCTGGAGCCAATAAAGGGAAGATATCTCTCTGGAATGAGAAGAATGTGGACAATGGACCCAGTCGTGGTGGTTGCTTTCACAATTCCCCTCATTGAGCAGACTCTGCCCTGCGAGGGCAAAAGGACAACGAAGGTCCTCACCCCGGATTTCCTCAAACACAAACATATTGCCAGGTGGCCCCACATCACAAGAGCTAAGCCTTCAGCATGACTCACTGTTCACCTGTGTCAGCCACTCCAGTGCTCAGAGTTCAGCGAGCTTCTCTGCAGGACTGGGGATGACCTAGCCCAGATCTGTCCCTGGGCTCTTATCAGGGGTGTCTCCCCATGCCTCTATTACAGACTGGTTTTCACAGGGTAAAGGGGATAGATCTTAATTATGATCTTGGCAAACTTGTCACTCCCTCAGGCAATGTGGGTTCTGGAGCTGAGTCGTCCCTTCCCTCCCTTCTATGACAAGGCATGGGCTCTATTTGGTCTTACCAAGAGAGCAGCTTCCATATACTCTCTGAAAACAGTTCAGGAGGAGCAGGGTGCATGAAGCTGCAAATTTGGCCAGAGTTTCCTTTGTTCATTGTCAAGCTGTTCTGGCTAAGGAGGTACTTTCCAAAACTCTCCCAGCAGGGTTTGAAGAAATCACACTCCAGATGGTAGCCCTGAGATGTGCTGCTTTGCTGCTCTCCCCACAGTGTAATGGCAGAAAGCAGCTTAAGAGGCACTCCAGATTCCCCTCTGGGCAGTTTATACGGGGAACTGCTGCTAGACCCTGTGTCATGCTGTGGGATGATTGGGTGTGGACTGGCCCTGACAGAGGATCAGTACAGGCACAATTGAGATGTGCTTCAGCACACTGCCGCTGTTACAGCACTGCGGCTATGAGTTAGTTATCAATCCTGGCAGGGCCATGGAGAAGAGCCTCCTTTTCTGTGAATGCTGCTTTGCCTCAGCAGAAAAGACCAATGAAGTATTAAGCATCCATCTTCAGATGTGAAGATTGGAAATCCCCTTCCTCGCCCTCCCTTTTAGAGGAGTAAAAGAGCAGCTCCAGGCCTCTTACTTCTCCCTGCCTTGAAGGAAGGGTAAATAAATCTCATCTTTTAGTTTTATCTCATTACTTTTTTTGTAGGAAAACAGAAGGAAGGAAAAAAATTAGAAGTACCATGCCTTGCAGCCTGCCTTATGTTGTGCTGGGTGACAGTGCTGTCACTTCCCTATTGAAAGGTACAGGCACAGGAACCTGTTGAGATCAAAGGGGTCTAGTAGTGCTACTTCTTGCCTTATGGGGCACTTGAGCAAATTTTGCACTGAGGGCAAATTCCAGCCCAGCATCAGGTGCCTCCTCCTTTGCCATCCATGCAGCACTTCGCAAAGGCAGCACTAAGCAAACTGGGGGATGAGCAAGGGGAAACATGCCATAGGAGGGGTGTCCCAGCAGCCGCCTGGGGATTATGGGGCCCGTGAAACCCCATGGGAGCAGGCAGGGCTGTGGAAGCAGGCTCCCTCCCGCTTTTGCTTGCTCTGAGGAAACAGAAGCAGGCACAGGCTGAGTGCCATGTGCGAGCCTTGAGGCTGGGAGGGTGATGAATAGAGAGGATTAGTGCTTGCAGCAAATCTCCCCAGTCTCATTTATAAGCAAGGCCCCGAGGTGGGTCTTTTACCAAAAACATGCTGGCTATTATCAGCAAATCTCCCAGAACTCTTTCAAAATAGAACCTCTGCTCCACCCCAGACCACCAAACGGTAACTCCTGCATGCACTTGCATCGCTCCCACACTGTGAAACTGAAAGACCACTGGCTAAGCCAGAAGGGCCGGTTTTCCAAGCGCAGGGCTCTCTGTGCTCAGCAGGGTCTCACTGGGGGAGCACTAGCAGCCCTGCAGCTGAGGCACCCACTCCAAAACTTGGCGCTTCACTGCAAGATCCCAAGTCACTCCTCCATTAATGTGTCCTTGGGTGAGCAACTAATCCATAGCTGTCAGCGTCTCCCTCGGGATGGCACGTGCCCAGTGGAGATCCCCGCTCTCACCCAGGGATAGCCGGGATGAATGGCTCAGACCGTGTGTCACGTGTTTGGGTGGTTAGTCATAGCTGGGGGAGCTTCCACAGAAGCCTGCTGACAGGAATTCCTTGGGTGGGTGTGCAGGGCCTCGCATGAAGGCGCTGCACTTCAGGGTGTGCTTCCAGGCACTGCAGTGTTAGTGAGGTACCTCAGTTTTCAGCCTTTTCCGATGCTAATCCCCAAAGCAGCAAATAGAAATAAGCTGTCCTTAAGGCCTCACTCTCTCAGTGCTCACAGGCTCCAGGTGGACTGGGTGGAGGCATTCGGCTGGCCTAAACCCCTTTTATGATAGGAACAGTAGCTAATGGGCTCCAAGTTTTCACACTCTTCATGCCCTGCTCCCTCAAGTGTTTGCTCAGAAAAGAATCCCACTACATCCAGAAATGTCAAGTGGGCAGTTCCTGGGCAAATCTGCTCTCAGAGGTGCCTTGAGGAATTCAAAGCTTCTGAGTGAAAGTTGTTCTGTGGCCACAGCATATTTTTTTAATATCAAAATTATTTAATTGTTAATCGTATTAAATGACAACTTCCAAAAATGCTTTCTTCCCATTCTGGTTTCTGACTGCCCTGGAAACACTCGCTGCCCCAGTCAGTTTCCCCATTTATTTCTCAGTCAGGACGCACCACTGCATGACTGAGCCACAAGCAACAGGGCCAGAGGGGACTTCAAAATTCCCCAAATCCATCCTTTTTCCACAAAGTTACTGTCAGCTCAGCTTCTAGTTCATTCATACAGTAACTATCCACAACCCCAACCTGAGCCCCATCCATTCCTGGACGAATTGGGCTAAATACTGTTCAGTCTCTTTCAAACCCTTGAAACTGCAGGGGCGGGCTGAGTTCCTGCAACAGGAACCGAAGCGTGGTGCCAACGAACTGGCTTTGCTGCACTCCCTTTCTCAGACCTCAAAAATAGTTCAGATTTGACCACAGGATGCAAACCATAGCAGACAGATGAAATAAGAGAACTGGTGAAGAAGAGGAGGAAAAGAAAGAGGAGGCGGTTGTATGGAAAAAGGCAGGTGAAGAGGGAAAATTGCCAGTCTCTGCAATCCTACACTTCCCACCAGTGTCTCTACCTCCTCGACACACCCTACCAGCAGACCGTGGTGCTCCTAGCAATTCCACCCGCTCCCCCACCTCGCCTTGCAGTGCTCCCCACTCCGGTGTCTGTGCTGCCAAGGAAGGCGTAGCACGCATTTCTATCCTTCACGTGGCTTTGCTCGAGAACTGGGGCTTGGCTTCAGCCTCGGGAGCCAGAAGCCCCAGAAAAAGAGAGATTGTCTTCATTGTACCCCAGAATCTGCACCTTTGGGGCCTCTCAGTCTTCACTTGGAATGACTGCTATTGTTTTAAATTAGAGCTTGGCAAGCTAATTAGGGAGGGGAGAGAGACAAGCAGAAATATTTGAGCGCCAGAAAAACTGAGCCAGCAGCCCTAATTCCAAGCAGGCATTTTTCCATATTTGTCAACAATGCTACTCCAAAAGCACACAGCAGCTCCTGAGCGTGAGCTGGCCCAGGTTGGGCACCCTGTGCCTGCGCCCTGGCTGCACGTGTCCTGGAGGTGAAAATAACATTGCTGCTGCCAGCGCTCCGAGACTGCAACCAGGGTGCCTTGCAGCGCCCCTTTGCTCCGGAACACAGCTGGATTTCAAAGCAAAGGTGCGTGCCACAGCCAGTTTGAGTGCCAAGATGAAGAGAAGTGAAGGAGCAGAGGAGTAAGGCAGACTGGTGCTGCTAGCAGAGGGGAGCAGCCACTGGAGGGAGGGAGAAAAGTTGGTGAGGATTTTCAAGAACAGCTCTTACCGTGTGGGTTGGGACCGATGCTAGCACCTGTGGAAGAAGGAGCTTGCTGGGCTGCAGCGCCGACGTCCTGGAGTGCGGGGCTGGAGTGAAGGGGAGTGACCTGGGGGTGGTTTAAGTTTCCTCCGGTGGTGTTGGAGGGTGGTGTCTTTCCACTCTGTTTTAAAGGAGTTACTATGAATCAGACTGCCTTTAAAGAGAAGGAAAAAAAAAAAATTAATGAGCTACGCCCTGTTTTGTTGGCAGGGTGTCAAGAGTCTCTGGGAGGAAACCAGCGATTCAAAGAAATCTGTGCAGGGCTGCGTCTGACTCAGTGTGCAGCACAGAGACCGCAGCCTGGAAAAACGACTGACGCTGATCCAACTGAGTAAGAGAGGCCCACAACAGCATCTGTTTATAAAACTGAACTTCTGGTTGTCATAAAAAAAAAATTGTATAGTTACAAATGTGGCAACAGGGCTTCAACAATACAATCACTCAAACAAACAGTGGGTTGGCAGGGGGGATCCCGAGGCTGGGTGAGTCACCACATCCCCTCCCCGTGCTGCATGGAGAGAAGTCGCTGAGGCTGACAGCACGGGGGAATTCAAATTGGATCTGTGAGGTTGGCATGGACAGGACTTCCAGGAATATATCAAGGTGCAGAGATGCTCAAAATGCAGCTCTGGCCTGGTGGTGACTCTGGAGCAATTTGGCCAGATGGTGGTGGTTTGCTTCCACAGAGAGAAAGCAGGCAGGGAAGAAGAAATAAGGAGCTTGTTATTCACAGTTTTCTGAGGTCAGCATTTCTTGCCATCTTAAAGACTTCTAAAAATAGATCTTTTACATTTGCTGAGAATTGGCTGGTGGAGTTGTCTTGTAGATGCTACAGGCAAGATTGAATAGTGATGTGCTTAAGATGTGGGTGAGAGGGGAAGAAGTTTGTCAGAAAGCACTTGTGTTAAAATGTGATCCATATTGCAATAGAGTTGGTGGTCTGCTACTGCAAGGAATCAACCTTGCCTTTGCAGAGGCCCAGCAAGAGATAAGCAGATACTGACAAAATACCTGGTGAAGGCCTTTTCCACTTCAATGAGGATGACATTGGATTGCCTTTATTTGAAAAACGAAGCTGGTTCTCTTTGAAATCTACACAGATTAAAAGATCTTGCTGTTTTTCAGATTATTCCTTCTGTCTGGTGTTATTGATATGTGTCTGGTCTAATTTTAGACTATAGCAACCTGCTTAATAAAAGAGCTATGGATAAAACAGCAGCAAAGATGACACATATGGTGGGCAAAGACAATCCCGTGGGAATTTTTCCACTGATGGAAAATAAAGACAGTCTTTTTTCGTCAAGGATAAAATAAGCCTGTGTTTAATACCTATGAATTAGAATGTGCTTCTTGTTGATATATATGAATACAATATTCAGGGAAAGTTTATTTGCTTACCCTGTAGAAGAAGCTCGCATTTGCGTTGAGCTGCACCATCCATTTCCCCTGCTCTGTTCCCCTGGCAGAGTTTATTGGAGTGAGGGATGCTCAGCTCCATACAAAATACTAGAATGCAGGATCCCAAAGCAAACTCTGGGGACCAGAGTTCGGCTGTGGTGAAGTATCCTCTGCCCCAGACGTGTTCACAAGTGACTGCCCACCTGCTAGGGAGCAGCTGCCTGCAATCACAGAATTGCTTATCTGGGACCCAGCAGACAGAACACTTGCATCAAAAAGCCACTCACATGGGGCAACAACAGTGGAGCCCCCTAAGAGGCTGGGTATGAAGTGAGCTGTGGCTGGCAAAGCATTATTGGTCCAGAGACAGCAAACTAGTTTTGTACAAACTGCTCTCTAGCCTGGGAGGCCGTGGCAGGCAATGGCAAGTATCAGAGGCTTCACAGGGAGGCAGAGGTGTTCTGCAGCATCAGCATCAGCTTCCCCACAGGAGAATTGCTTCCCAGCTCTCCATCTGGAAATGTTGGTGCCCAGCCAGCAGAGAGAAGAAGAGTAACCGGACAGGCCACACAGGCTGTGACTGTGACCCTGGAGAAGCACTGGTACCCTGCCAACCACTGGCTTCATCCCTGTTGCTAGACCTGTCAAGCTGGGTGTGAGAGGGGGTAGCAGCACGTGTCAGGTGAACAAGAGTGCGGATAGATGCTCCTGTTTGGGAGCAATGCTACAATGCTGCACATTGGCGAGATGATGGTTTAAGGAAGAGAGGGTATCCAAATCATGCCAAGGTACAATGAGGTCAGGGGAGAGTTCAGCTTCCACTGAGCAGACTGGTATCTCATCGAGATACTTCCACCTTTCATCTGAATGCAGAGAAAGGACAGAAGTGAGAGAATGTCCTACCAATTGCTAAAGGAAGGAGAAAGTTTCAAGTTGATAAGATTTATCATATTTTCTGTAGCTGTTTCTGTGGTTGAAGGGTTAGGCCAATAAGTCTCTATGTGTGTGTGATGGACAACCATCTCTATCCACTCATCCAGAGAAGAGACTGGTCTTTCTGTGTGCCTGCAGCAATTTCTTCCTTTATGGTGTGTGGTTTCCACAAGGCAGGTTGCAATAGAAAACCCATGACATGAAAAGTCTCAACATGAGATCAAGTCTTAAGCATTCTGCAGGTTTGACACACTACGGTTGAACTGTGTAAGATCCCCATGCCATACTTCATGGTGTCCCTTGACCTAAGCACCGCTCATTTCACAGGCTTTTCCGAATGCCTGCAGTCTGTTAATTGGAGATGGTCAGGTCAAAGCCATGAGAATTTAAGATGAGAGAACCTGGATTAGCATTTCCACGGGCAATGAGAGGGTGAAGCTTTCCCACGCGTGCCATGCCTTTGCTGAAGTCCTTCCCAAACAAGCAGCTTGCAGCTGCTGTAGCTCTGCTTGTTTTGCCATGCCCCACACATTTTTAGGCGTTACTGCTGTCTGTGAACAGCAGCCTTTGGCATTAAAGGTGAGCATCCGCAGTGACATTAGATAAGAAAAGCATTAAGCCTTCACAAGCCCGGATCAAAGGAGGAATGGACGATATGACTGGGAAATGGGGTGTGGAGTTAGGAGTTGGGGAGGCATGGTCAGGCTCGGCTGGAAACATCTAGAACAGATTGTTTTTAGAGACTGGGGGTGCCAGGAGAAGCGGGCCATACATGGTCTCTCTGCACTTTTTGCAGATGCGAGAATTTATGCTTGGCTTGGGAAAGTTCTGTAGCTTGAATTCCCATGCTCTCTGGGATGCTTTCAACAGGAATTTAACTATATACTATTTGGATGTGCTTTTCTGGCTAACTATCTGGAAACACATATTGCATATTAAGCCCCCCTCAGTCTAAATAGCGTGTCTTTCTACCTAAAGGGTTCCTCTCTCTTATACGTGCTATTTATTCTGTGCATCGTCTTGCTGGCTGGTTGCAGGACAACTGGAAGTGACATGGTCCTTGATGTTCACTACTTCTACACTTGTCATGACATGGAGAAGGCAGGGTGGAGCCTCAGCTGGTGTGTGGGTTTAAAGAAATAGAAACCAGCAAGTTTCATACTGCTCTGTAGTGGTGCAATTGATGTGTTTGTGCGTGTGTTGTGGGGTTGTCCATGTGATACAACAATTTGCAGAGACATAAGATAAATCTCAGAGCCATATGATAAACTGCATTTGTCACTCCTGACTGTGCAGGGCTTCAAGTGTCAGCAGTCATCCACTGGAGAGGAAAGGGCGGTGGTTCCCTTATTTATAGCTTCACTCAGTTTTCAGGAAGCGGGCATTGGAAGTCCCACCTCTGTGGTTTTGGTAGTTTCTCCAGTGTGTCTTGTCATGTTCTTGTCCCTCCAAGGACTGCTAGATGTCCAGTACTTAGGGTGGCTGACTTTGCAAGCTCAGTGGTACAAGAAAAGGGTGGATTACAGTCAACACTGAGCAGATTTAACTCTTCCTGCTTACAGTTTAGTTTTTGGGTTGGGTTGTTGTTTTGTTTTGTTGTTCTTTGGTTTTTTTAATTTATGTCAGGGATGATCTCTGTCCTAAGTACTCTGGTAAACCGTATGGTGAACAAAACCTACAGAAACATCGACATCTGATTTTTCCAAAATCACTCAGGGTTGCCAGACTGACTGATCTTTTGAAAGTGCATGATAGGTATTGAATAGAAAATGCCCTGGGTTTACAGCATTTGTGTAGGCATGTTTTGTCACAAAGCTTTAACAGGCAAAAATTGGAATAGTGCCCTCCAGGACTTTAGCAGTATGAGTGGGATCTGTGACAGAATACATTCCACATCTCACTTATCACATCGGGGAAGACCCAAAAGCTCCCTTGTTTCTTAACAGGAATAAAAAAATTAATATGGACATGAGATAAGGAGATCATTCCTACCATAGTTTCATAGTGATTGGAATTCAGTTTTGTCCTCCCATGTGGAAAGGACCGTAACTTTGTTCTTACGTCAGAAAGGGAGGTATGATTCTGCTGTGCAGTGGGTGGACTTGCATCTCAGACTGTCTGACAATCACATCGTGGTCGCTGTAGAAGATTCTGTGGGATTGGGTTAATGGCAATCCATTTGTAAGTGGTGGAGGGGTTTGAACTAGTTCTCAGGGGGATGGGTAGACCAAAGGTGCCTTGCCTTCCCAGGTGCTGTTGCATGGGATCAATGCGATCCTCAGGCTGAGGTTCTGAACACATGGAGGAAGCAGCATGAGCTGGCTGGTGCTAGGAACAGAGACCCAAACCTGGAAAAATTAACTTTTTTCTGTGCTCTGGTGTAAAAGAAGGTGTGGTGAGATGAGGGCCATCTGAAATGTGGTGGTCTTCCCCTGCTTTTATAAGAGCAGGGGAACTGCAGTCCCCATCTCATTTTCCCTTCCTTTAACCTCCATCTTAGTCCCTTCCATTTTTCCATTGGAAACAGCCCAGCTGAAGTTATTTGCTTATAATGTGCAAATGGTGCCTCTGCTCTGGCAGACCCATCTGAGCTGTCACTTTCCACAAGAACCTCTCCCACTCCACATCAAAGGCTTGGTGGTTGGTGGTATTCTCCACCTGCACATGAAGGCCTTTCTCATGCATTCTGGCAACCAAAGAGGTTTTCTTTATTGCTCTATCCTGCTCCTGGTTCATTTCTAACTCTGTCTTCTGTGACTGTTGTACTGTGCAGTACAACCAACAGGTTCACCAACAGATTTTACCATGTTAGTAGAGGAAAAAAATCCTACAAGCACCAATAAGTTGACAGTGCCTTACTGTTTTTCTTTCATTTAGTGACAACAAAGTGAATTAGCTGCTTGACTGTCCTGCATCCTGGACTGCAGTTGTGTTAACTGTCTGTAGAAATGGACCTTGCCTAAGAGGCCAAGGCAAGGGCAGGTGCCGTTTGCACTGTGGTTGAGGTTTGATAATGGGATATATTTCTATTTTTCTGCTGCTCCCATGTGCTGTTTGCATATGTTAGTTCTACTCAAGGTTTTCTGGACTTTCTTCTTAGAGCAGATGTTGGTGTTCTGAGAGAGCTGTAAGATCTTTTGAGCCAGGGTAAGGTTTGGAAGGTGCATAAAGGCTTTTGCACTTGCTTCTCACTCTGCAATATCTGGCTTTTTTGAATCTCAGGATGCATTTATTTAAGTAATGTTGTAGTGTCACAGGCTCTACAGATATGCAGGAAGAGTGCTAGCCTGGGAATATAGATGACAGAGACTGAAAAGGACCTGGCATATTAACAAACCAAGCAGGCAGATCACTTTTGCAATTAAATGGAAAGAAAAGCCCATGGAAATCTTCCTAGTGGTTACCTATACTGGTCTCCCATTGAGAAGAAGGGTTACTGGGAGGGGGGAAAGCACCAAGCTCAATGCATAGTGAGAAGAAGGAGAAGAAAAAAAGGAAAGTGTCTCTGGGATGGAAAGACAGCTAGACATTGACAAGGTCAGGGCAGGACAGAGAGGGCTGAGCACCACGGGTGATGCAGCCAATAAGGATAATGCATCTGAGCTCCAAGTTCCTGGACGAAGTGCAGAGAGCTGGCAGGAGGCTGGGAAGTCCTCTCCTTTCTGTTGCTGTTGCATGGAAGAGGGAGGGGACAATCTCTAGGTTTGCTTTTTCATTCCCTGACAGAGAGGGAAATGACTCCTGTGACTGCAGAGCAATGGTTCCCTTCTGAAAGAGGAAACATCTACTTGTGTCACTCTACGGGCCAGCTTCTGAGTTCATTTGCAGCAGGACAGAACCAGAATAGCTTGAATCAGCTTCATGGCAGTTTTTCTGATTAATGAATCAGGGATTGAAGCAGTGCCACCATGTCAAGAAACTGGTGGTAAAGAGAGAATTTGCTGGGGGGGAAAACCTCTCACCACAGCACGAAGACTGAACATTTAACTAAGCTCTCTCTCCTTCCTTGCTCCCTGCCCCCCTTGCTTCTTGCCAGCTCTTGATTGGACTTTTGAGAAGAAACATAAACTATACTTTGCTTCCCCTCATGCATACCCGCTCCTCATCTGTGCCTCACGCGTTCACAAACACAAAAATTGTCATTACTCCATTCCTTCTGCTTTTGTAATGTACAGTCAGCGCTTGTGTGGCTCCCTCGTGCTTGAGGCAGGATATGGGCAGGAAATAATAGCTCAAGATTCAAACTGGAAAAATGCAAACCTATTATCTGGGGGGAAATAAATTCAAAGTTAGTTCTTCAGAGGGTGTGAGCCTTTGGAACTTACAAGCGAAATAAAGCTAGAAGCAACTTAACAGGGACAGCAGAGAGAGAGCTGGTGAAGAGCTTGCAATGTGATAGCACAGAAGAGCACAGATCATGTCATTTAGAGCTCTTCAGATGTTGATGTCCCTTCCACATTCACAGATCTCAGAGCTGTATTTCACCCCCAGATGTGCCCTATCAGTGGTATTGACAGTGGTTTTCATTTCTGAGAGGATTTCACTTAAATCCTATGACAAGGGATCTCTCTAGTGTAGTCACAAGCAGCACTGTGGGACTAAGGAATTGCCTGGATGGCCTGTGATACTTTCATGCCACTCAGAGTCAGAGGCATCATGTCCCTGTGCATCTTCATGCTGGGAATATGGGGGAGGAAATGAGCTAGCAAGAGGAAGAAAAAAGGGAGCACTCACCACATTGCCAGGCTCTGAGGGTGATTAAGTAGCACAAAGGATTAAAAGCCTGGGCTTTTGTATTTCAAATGTGCTTATCAAGGATAATGCTTTGTGAGTGTGAACAAAATTCAGCAAAACGTCTCAATGTCACAAAATGATTGCTTGGATTTGATAAGTGTGTCTGAACACCTCCATCCCTGTGAGATATATGACAAAAAGTGAGAACTAGTGAATTGAAGTAAAGGACATGATATAGGTAAAGAGTCCTCACAGGCAAAAAATAAAGACTTTTGGAGATGGACTGAAAAAATGCAGATTTTGAACCTTGGACTGAAGCTTAAGAGTTGCCCTAAAGCTGTAGGTACTGCCTTGCTGAGAAAATACGTTACATCTCCTGTGATATGAAAGAGAATGGGTCTACTTTATAATACTCATCAAAATTGGCCTAGAGAGTCAAACTGAGCTAAATGAGACACAGGCTGAAAACCCTGTAACAACAGCTTTGTGGCGGCCAGGTCTGGTAGGAATGATGAGTTTTTGGGTCAAGTGAAGCACAGAGGAACAAGGGATGCCATCATCTTCATTGCTTCCAGAAGAACAGCACAAAAGTTTTCTGAGTGCAGGGTCTGATCCTCGTCTCAGTGGTGCTGTGAGTGTGTTGGGGTGGGCCGTGTGCAGACAGCCGATGAGCCACTCCAGTGTCCTATTTCTGTTATTGTAGCTAAAGAGGCAGTGAGACACGTTAGGAACTTCTATGTGGTACTTGTGTTGCATTTCTTATAGCTGGTTATGCTCCTTAAAATGACAATGTTTTCTACGATGGTGGGGAAAGAGGCCCTTCTGACTCATGGACCACTTCCAGGACAGCTATTCCCACCAGATCACTCCGTCTGGCTGGCTGCAGAATCCTTTTGTCTGTAAGAGAAGTGGTCAGGGTGGGGGCGAAGGGAGGTACTGATGTCCTTTGAACCCTCCAAGTGTTACAGCAAGGATGGACTCACCATGAGCCCTCATACGCGAGGAGCGGTAGTGTGGCAGGGCAGACCAGCTCTGATCAGGCAACGGGTGCTTATGGGCTGCACAGGGTATGGAGGTTCCTTGTGCTGCCTCCTATCCGCTTGTTCCAGCCCAGTGCTGTCGCCTTCATGGCTCCATGCAGAGGTGATATCCATGCCATGGCACAAAGAGTGGGCATGGGGAAGCTCTGTAAGTTAAGAGAGATCTCTGCATGTCACAGCCACCATAGTAAGTGATTGCAGAGTGAAAGCAGGATGGAAACAGCAATAACAAATGGAAACTGCAAAGTCTGTGGTAGCTGATGTGCATCTTCATCTCTCAGAGGGGTTTTACTGTTGTCTCTGCTGTCTCCTTTTGCGGGAGCAGGATACGTGTCTGTGTCGGAGACATGAATTCCAGCCTTTCTCTTTGCTGGAAACTGATCCCGCCCAATACTCATACAAGTGGCCACTGACGGTTCTGCATTGCACTCTGTCCCAGCAGCAGCTGATGCTGCTCACCAGCGTGGGTCACGGGGTATGCACTGTGTCCCTCCCAAAATGCCTGGAGAGAATTGCCAAGCTGAGAGGCTCTGAGTCGGAGATCTGTGGAGGTTTCTCCTCCCAGGACAGCAATGTCTGAAGGCAGGCTGTTGCTCAGTCTGTGACTTGCTGGGTACCATGCAAGCTGAGTTCTTAATACAAGAAAGGCCAGCTTGTCACTGTAATTTAAAAATCCTTTTGCCATCTAGGGAAATGTCAGCAGGCAGAAACAAGTAATGGGAGGGCTTGACCCAGACACAAAGAAGCTTCTGTTTTCTGCCTGTCCTAGCTGTCAGTGGTGTTAGGTTGCTCAGTGCTGCTCAGAAAAGCAGCTCTGGAAATTCTCTGCCTTCCATGAAGGTTGAAGACACGTGAAGTGAAATGCCTCTGCCTGAATAAACACCTGTCATGGGAAGAGCTGGGATGCTGAAGTACAGCAGGGTGAGAACTGGCACCAGGCCCAAACTGGGAGCTGAGGAGAATCCTCTGGCAAAGCTGACACCTTTTTTTCATGGCTTGTTTTCCACCTTCAGGTGTAATCGATACCCAGGTGCTGGAGTGACTAAACTTGCCCGCTGTTGCTGCCGCTGGTTCAGCAGCTGCACCGAGCAGTGTGGAGGAATAGAGGGAGGGGATGGGTGTGAGAGAAATTCCTGTCTTGAGAACCACAGAGGCATTTTCATGCCTGGGATACTTTCCTATTTGCTTTCCCCCAAGGTGGCCCCTCTCACCTTGGAGACAGTGTGGCACCTGAAACCATGGGGCACATGACCATGAGGTTGTTGGCAGCTGCAAAGTCAGGAGCAGAAGGCATATTTTGCAGTTCAGAATCCTGACGGGGGGATTCTGAGGGACTGTATATAGAGGAGCTGGGGTGTATCAGAGGAGGATATCAGCGTGATATCCTGGCTGAGCCTGTGGCTTGGCAGAGGAGAGTGGAGGGTGCGCTGTGCCCACACTTGGCCCACTGATCTGTTTCTAAGCCATCCTACTCTTGGTAGATGAAGGCGAGGAGTTGCAGTGGAATAGTGCAGATCTGCACCCTATTCTCCACTGATGTGAACAGCCCCAGCCTTCCCTGTTCAGTAACTCTGGTTTTCCTATGCAGCCCTCAGATCCCCTGAAACTCAGTAACACAGAAACCAGCAAGCATCTGTGTTCAATTTCTTGCATCCCTGTATTTGCTTGATTTAATCCCCAGGTCATTAAAGTAACTAGGTCTAGTTATCGCAAAGAGTGGCCTCACATACCTGTTGTCTGAGCACACTGCATCCGTAAGGGCTGGTGCCAGGCACTGCTGTGCACTGGACCAGTCTCAGAGGCAAGACCTGGCTGTGAAGAGCTCTGTAAATGGGATCATAAGTAAGAGAACAAGCATCAACCTAAGCACTTCAAATGGTCAGTCTCGACAAAGAGCTCAGCAGAAGGACCTCACAGGGCTCTGCAGTAGCACTAGTGCTACTCAACACACTTGTTATGGTCTGGACAGGAACATGAACGGCGAGTTCACCTGAGTCCCACAGTTATTCCAGAGAGGCAACATAAAGCTGACTGCAAAGGGTTGCAGAAAATCTCCCGGCACTGAGTGGCTGGGCTCTTCGTGGCAGATGAAATTCAGTGGTGGCAAATGCAAGGGAATTCTACTAGGAAGAAAACAGTCTGGCTGGACAGATATATTGAATGTCTCTAATTCAGCTTCTACCAGCAGAGAAAGAAATTCTTGGATTCATTGCAGATAGGCTGCTGAAAACAATCTCTCAAAGCTCTGCTGATGTCAAAAAGCCAAAAAGAAATGTTAGGAATGAGTACAGAAGAAACAAAGAACATGATTATGCTTCTGTGTACTTCATGGTCTGCTGAAAGTCTGAAAGTTATGAGTGCTTCTGGTTACTACATTGAAGAGCATAAAGAAACACTAGTAAGAGAAGAGAGGACATCAACAACGATCAGAAGTAGGAGATAGTTTCTGGGTAAACACAGATTGCTAATCTTGAAAAAGAGATGCCTGAAAGGGAATCACAAATGGTATGGAGAATGTCAACAAAGAACTAACATTCATGCAGTTCCATATCACAAAAATTAATGGCACCCGATAAACTGGTTAGGCAACAGGTTTAAAATAAACAAGCTTTGGACTTTTCCACGTAGGCATCAAGGAATAATGGAGCTCTGCCACAGACTGTTAGTGGAAGACAATCCATGAAGGGGCTGGGCACATCTATGCAGCGTATTTCCTTTGGAGACTGTCAAATGCAGCAGCACAGATGTTACCTCTACATCAGAAGTGTCCTAAACAGCAGCCTGATGGGAGCTGAGAAGGTGGGCAGGGATACAGTTTATATTTCCTCTGTTTCTTATACTTCTTTCCTAAGTGAGGTGATTGCAAGAGAAGACATGGTGCTTCTTTCAGTCTGGGCTAGCACAGCTCATCTTACGTTTTTAGTAAAACTGTTTTTTGGGGTTTTTGTTCTACAGCAATTTCCCAGATTATTATCTGACCACTGGTGATGTATTGCTGGGGAAGTGGAAAGTGAACTGATGAGCTGGAAAAGAGAGCAAACTTCCAGATGACATCTTTTAAGGACATTCCTAATGTTCTTTGCACCGGTGTGCTGGGACATGCCATAATCCAGAAACAGGCACTTTTGAGTGAAAGTTAAGCAAAGATTGTGGCAATGTTCTTAAAATGAGGAAAACATTGTTTTCCCTATTAGCTTTGGCAGGGCAGTAGATTTCCTTAGACATTTAGGAGATAGAAGAGATACAGTCTTCCCTTGCAGTAAATGTGCTCTGGCTGTCTGATCCAAACAGTTACACCTGTCCAAGCAGGAAATACCAAATTTTGTAATCATCAGCAATGAAATTTGGATTCTGTGTATTTGCAACTGTGAGTAGAACACTTGCAGAAATAACTGAGAGTAAAATTTGTCCCCAGGGATGTTGGTCTTTCCAGCTTGCACAGATTCATTGCTTGGAGACAAATTTCAGTTAAGGAGAGTAATTTTGCATGAATAAGCTGAGAGGAGGTATAAGCTGTCCATAGACAATCTTTGCAAAAGAAGAGATAACTAGCTACAAGTCCAGGACTGTGGGGTGCTGGTAAGAGAAGCATGTTGGTTGTGGCTTAGCACAGTTTCACCCAGCAAGCCATCTTAGACACAGCCTCCCTGGAGGTGTTTCACAGTGTAAGATCCTGTCACAGCTCTGGGGAAGGAGAGAATATTCTCCCTGCAAACAGAGCTGTGTTTTGGTTTACTTTGCCTTTTCCATTTCAAATGCCTCGATTGCTGATGCCTGCCATATTGTTTAATGACCAATCCCTCCTCAGAGACTAGAGCTTTTAAGATGATGCACATCCTGAACCATTTCAGCTGTGGTCCTGCTTTTTCTTCCCGTTCTGTTCTGCCCAGTTTCTGACTCCACCTTCTCTGCTGCGCAGCCTCCTCGGCAGACAATGTTTTTCCATTTAATTTTATGAGACTAATGAAAGGCATTTTCATCCCCTCCCCCAGGACTGGAGAAGAAAAGCCCACATCTGGAGGCCATTCACAGCTGGAAGATGTCTTCTGACATTCCTTGCTTTGAAATCCAATCCATGTAACCTTCTGTCTAAATATTCTGTTGCAGACATGGCAGAAAGAGGCTTCATGAGAGGAGTCTGTGAAGAAAACAGTGACCCTTACATCCTTTTTCAAGTGTGAGACTTTGAGGCTTTCTTCGCCACAAGGAAGTTTTTATTTGGGTTTAGGGGTTTCCTTGTTTTGAGGTCTCCAAATACACACTTTGGAAGCAATTAAAAAAGGGAGCTTTATTCCTCTGAGGTGTTAAATGTACCCAGCAACAGTTAAAATGCGTTGTCTGAAGCATTGCGTAGGTTCCAGCATCCACAACTGACTTTGTCCAAATGGTCCAGCCCTTGGCCTGTGGGCTGCATTTTGTCTGTAGAACAGTTCACCCAGGCTTCTAGTGACTTCCACCGCTGAAGAATAAAACTTCGTGTTTCTTGCATCCTCCTTGCCCCCTTAGAGTAAATTGCTGTAATCTGACCCCTGCTTGCCAGGAGGGTGGATAATTTGTAATTCAATTTTAAATACCTCAGAACAGGGACTTGTTATCGCTGGGTTTGCTTAGCCTGTATAGGCTTTCTTCTATGACTACATCATGGAGTGCTTTACAATGCTTACAACCACACTCATCATTGTCGTAAATGCCCCTGTCATGACTAATAGGACAAAGATCATTGAACTGGTGGTCTGGAATTTGGGCCTGGCACAGAGGAAACAGGTGTGTCTTCTCCCTGGATTAATTAAAAAAAAAAAAGTGAGGGGGGTGTCCTGTTTATTCCCCAATGGGATTGTGTCTCTTTTTATGTCCTGATAATGGCCAGAATCTCCCTGTGCCTTTCCTGTGGGAGTTCACTGGTTTAGCTGCACAAGAGCCTCGGGTGTTTCACCCTGCATGGGATCTCTGGGACCTGAATGAGTCCAACTATCTTAACTTCTGGTGTCACACCAAGGTGCTGTTTGCCTCCTTGCCTGGAAACATCTGCCTTGATGTTCCTTCTTGCATTGCAAATCTGAACATACTGGAGAGGCTGTATTCTTCTATGTTAGTATAATTTGGGAACCATTTGTGGATGGTTGTTGAATTTTTACTCTTGAAGTAAGTGAGCCTTATTCTGAAAAGAATAGATATATTGTGTATGTACATGCATCCAAGAGCTGGAAGAATATATTATAACAGATCTGTCTCAGTTTTCTAGTCCTCAATCCCAGAGGACTGGAAGGCATCCATTCACCTTTTGATAAGTTAACTATTGCAGGGTGTGATTTGTGCTGTTCTGTTTCACGTCATACCACTACAGGCACTGTTCAGCTCGTGTGTCATAGCTCAGAGGACAGCAATAAACCACTGAACAAGAGTGACTTAAACCATGACACATTTTATGGGTACTTGTCTGACTCAATTCAGCTTTCCAGGCTGCCCCACAAATGTAATGTAATTTAATGGTCTGCACATACCTGGGACATATTCAGCCTACATGCTGTGACTGTTTCCCTGGTAAATCTGCTGAGGGAACAAGGGGTTAATAGCTCTGGGGAGTGAGTGACTATTTTTTTTTCTTTTCGCCAGCTTGAATTGTTCTTCTAGTGATACAGTCACCAGAACATCTGGAATAGACATGTATTTTGGGGATCTATGGCTGCTTGTGCCTAGAGCTAGTGTCTCTATGGCCTCATATCTCCAAATGAATACCTTTGTAGCACTGGAATTAAATTTGCACTGGTATAAAAGGCAAGCACAATGCTCATTATTCTTACTGACAGCTTACTCTTAACAGTCTGAGGAAACAAACCCAACCATATTATTACTAATGATTATTACCGTTATCTGCTCTGTGGCAATGCTGAGAAGCCAGGCCCCAGTGTGCCAGGTGCTGGTCAGAAATATAATCAGTCACCACTGCCCTTGGAAATCCATGTGATGTTGAAAGGCTGTAGTCATCACTAGCACGGCTATCACAGAGATGTGTCCCTGTCTCAGAGTGCAATGATGGCCTGAAAGAAAAGCATTTCCTTCTCATAATTCTCTGCAGTTTCAATACTTTGGGGAGTATTTCTAGACATGTGACACTGACCTTCACACCTCAGTTATTTTGCTTCTGGTGGTCACAATGCTGTCATCAGGAGCAGCAAGACCTGCCTCTGGAGGTAACCAGTCCTGTCCCACGGGGATTGTAGCCTCCCTGTCTGCTGTGGCAGCTGGATGTGGTCACAGCTGCAGCTCCCACAGACTACTCTGGAACTGCGGTTCCTTAATAATTCTGAAAATCTGAGTCTTGCTCCCAGCATTGCAAGTACTGTGCTTCCTTTTGACAGGGTGGTGAGCCAAGGCAGGGCACGGCCAGGACAGGCAGTTCTGCTGAAAAACTGGGCTTGCATGAACAGTGATGGAACTTTGTCTTGGAAGGACGGAGGCAAGGGGAACATGCTGCTTAAGGGAGAAGATCCAAAAGAAAGTACCTGGTATAATGGAAAGAAAGGAAATTTTTAGCTGAATATCAGGACTGACTTTTGTTGGTGTGTGGAGTAGCTTCCCAAGGGAAACCCAGTAATGGAAACCTATCAGTTCTGGTCTCCAACACTGGAATGGACACAGCAGGACATACTGCAGGCCAGGAAATGAACTTGCTTTGTCTGGGATGAAGGCTATGGGTATGACCCTGTGCCACAAAAAACCGATGTGAGTGTTGCCAGTGACGTCAGGGAACACAGGCTCCTTCTAACCAGTAATCCAGTGCTGATTCTCCATCTCTTCTCTGCACTCTAAGGTGTTTCTTATCAGTGCAGTTGTGTCACTGGTATATCCAAACCCATGCCCTTCCATTCAATTCTACTGCTTGCTCCCTTCAGGCAACTCTTAAGGAATGGTCCTGAGAGTTTCAGATGCACAGAGCGTTAGAAGAAGAGAGCCAGATATACTTCTCACCTGCAGGGATGGGCGGAAGCACATCCCTGTTGTGCATGAGGCCTGCAAGACTTTGTTTATTTCACAGAATCATAGAATAATTAAAGTTGGCAAAGACCTTTGAGATAATCATGTCCAACTGTCCAGCCAACACCACCACCATGTTCACCACTAAACCATGTCCTCGAGTGCTGTTGATTAACTGAAACTCACCCTGGCCTCTGATGTGGCAGAGGCAGGCAAAGGCAAAGGCAAAGGAATCGATGCCTTTCTACCAGGCTTGGTCTTACTTCCCTTCACTTTTGCCCCCTGCTCCCCTGGGGCTGCTCTGCCCAGTAGCTCTTACAGCAGAGGTAGGTGACTTTTTTTGCTCTTTTGCAGTGATGACCGGTCCCAGTGGACATCTGTCTCTTGCCAGGTGCATCCCTGTGCAGCTATCCTCCTAGAGCTCTTTACAGTTTTTCCCAGTGCTCCCAAATGCTAAGGTGTGTTATTACTGGGGTACACAGGGCAGTGGTGAGAAGGGTGGAGGCAAATACCTGTGGTTTTAAAAGTAAATAATTTATGCAACAATAACCTCTCCACCCAGGTAATCACCTCGAACAAACATTCTTCATGTCAAAGGTGTTTCTGGAGATAAGGGTTAGCACAATGAGACTCCTGCTTTCTTGGCTTTATCTGGTGCTCAGCACTTAATGCCACCTTGCTCTCTGCTGAAGGCAAAGTTGTCCCTCTAAGTGCCCCAGTAGAGGTTTCCAGTCAGGGACAAGACTTCAGGGGGAAGTGTTTGCACTGACAATAAGGACAGTAAGCTTCCAGTGTGGTAAGTGTGGTATTTTCCAAGAGTGCTGGACATAGCCCCTAAAACTTTGCCCATGATATGGATAGTGAAGTATTTGCTTTGGAGAGAAAAGGGACAGATACAGAGAAAATTACATTCTGATGGCCGGGAAATTAAGCTCATAGCTGCAAATTGTACTTGTGCTTGCAAAGCAGGCTGAGGCTTTGTCTTTTCTCTTTTTCCTTCTTTCTTTTCTTTTCTTTTCTTTTCTTTTCTTTTCTTTTCTTTTCTTTTCTTTTCTTTTCTTTTCTTTTCTTTTCTTTTCTTTTCTTTTCTTTTCTTTTCTTTTCTTTTCTTTTCTTTTCTTTTCTTTTCTTTTCTTTTTTCTTTTTTCTTTTCTTTCTCTTCCTCTTCTCTTCTCTTCTCTTCTCTTCTCTTCTCTTCTCTTCTCTTCTCTTCTCTTCTCTTCTCTTCTCTTCTCTTTCTCTTTCTCTTTCTCTTTCTCTTTCTCTTTCATACAAATACTGGTTGCTGGAGAAAATCTCTCTCTCCTGGGCTACCTGACCATGGAGAGCTCAGCAAAAGAAGTTCTAGAGTTTGCTGCTGACTATTCAAGATTCAGCCTTGTGACCTTCCTGTGGTGTATTGACAGGCCATTACCATGTTGTGATGGTTGCCTAGCAAGGTAGTGACACTTGTGCTGAGGCACAGTGACAGCTGTGTCACACCTGAGGCTGAAACTCGGCAGTATTTGTTTTGCAACAGTGCAAAGCTTGCATCAGTGTATCCCTAAGTCAGTGAGAGCCGGTGTAGTGACAGGCTGACACCATCTACGTGCTCACCTAACTCATAGCACTGAGTGCCCTGCAGTGGCTCCCTGGCTTGGCGCTGCCAACACCCCGCGAACAGAAATGACAGAGCCTTGCTGCGGTCACAGAGGCAAAGAGACTGAGTGGGAGCTATTTTTGCGCTGCGATGGAATGAGCAAGACCATGGCATGTAAGAGTCTGTGGGCTGTGATGCAGAAACCACCTTGTGGGTGGCAAGGTTAGAGGCAAATAACCAACACCACCTCTGCTGCACGGCTGACAAGTGTGTCGATGGTTAGACCTCAGAAAGCACCTGTCAGGGAAGATCCTCTTATTAGCAAGTGCTTCTAGTGGGGTTCCTATGGATGTCATCTTTTATCCTGATGGTACTGAACTCATTTATCAGGAAAATTTAATTTCTGCCATATTTTCCTATCACATGAACAGTAGGGAGCAGGACAACAACAGTAAGGTCAGCCCAAGCTGCACAGATGGATCTCTTAGCTGCATTTGAACAACAAAATGCCACGGCTAGCTTATTATAGCAAACTGTGTATTGGGATGTGACAGGGAGATTGGAGACAGTATCCTGTCTCACAGTGCCACTACAGAAGACATGGGAATCAAAATAAATAGTCTTCAGGCTAAAAACCTCAACAGATTAGGGAAGACATCACTCTGAAATGTATGAGGGGAATAGCAAGTGGGACAACATTTTTATTTTTTCAGTCCCACTAACTTCTCTGTCCAAGCTGAGCAGCAGCAGTGTAATGTGGCACCCTCTAAGCTCTTGAGCCCCTGAGAGCTCATATCAGGGACCAGGTTAGTGTATTCTCCAGCTGGCACAAATCTGTAGGATTCCTGACCCTGGAAATGAAGTACCCAGGTGAGGGACAGGGGGACTTGTGCCTTGTGCTATGCTCCTAAGAGGAAGGCAAGCTGGGAAGGGCCTGGACTACAGGCCTGGTTGGTAAGATCATGCTGGAATACTGCCTTCTGTTTCCCTGTATGAAGTTCTCAAAGGATGCTAAAAACTGGAAAGGACTCAAAATGTAGTTTATGTAAAAGAAAGTTAGGAATTGACTTAATCAAAGTCTACAAATATTTCACTTGAGAGATAGATTTCTAACAGTAAACAATGCTGGCAGAAAAGGTCTTGTTGAAATCTAGGTTACACCTACACTGGTAAATAAAACGATCCAGGGTTAGTTCTCTGAACCTGAGGGCAAGCGGCACAGCATCCATCGAAATAAAACTTCTTCTCCCCCAAAGAAGGTAGCCTTGCCCAAAAAATCTGTTAGGAACGATGCCCTGACCCAAGCTGTCAGAGCCAGCCCTGTTGTTAGCAGAGTACCCTCCTGTTGTTCAGAGAACACTGGCTGCCACAAGCCAAAACTTGCCACGAAGCATGCTAACAACACGGAAAATTGCCTGTCAGGGCTTGTGCATGTCTTGAACTGCTCAGCTTGCTAGTATGGGAAGTCACCTCACTGGCTGGCAGTGAAGACTATCTAGAAATAGGGTGTGCAGTCTGAACTGTGAGGTTGGTTAGCTAGTGGGACAGTTGAGGGACAGTAAATTCCTCATCATTTGAAGTTTTTCAGTTCAGCTTGGATGTCATAGATTTAAGAGAAACCACGGCCACAGTGTGGGCAGGAGAGAGCCCAAGGGTGAATGCTGTGCCCTGGGTCAGAGCAGGCATCTGCCCCGTCCAGCAGATGCACCTGTGTCCCTGAAGGGTATGACCACTACAGGGAAAGCCTCTGTGAGAACCTCCAAATGATTGTAAAGAGAATCATTCTCCATCATCACTGCTAGGAGCCCTAAGCTCTGTGGAAAGAACTTGATTAAATCTCTGCCTCTGGGATAGGAGATTGAAGTGGCACTCCCTGCGTTCCCCGCTCTCTCTTCTGTGGGAAGTCTTAGCGCCTACACGTAACCTAGTAGCTGAGAGAGGCGCTGGGCTCAGAAGAAGGGTGAGAAGCTTTTTGGGGGTGGACACAGGCATCCCAAGCCATGGCTATTTTCCAAGCAGTGGTGGAATAAGCTGGCTAAGATCGTGCAGACATCAGGTCACTTTCCTGGCCTGTGCATTTTGGTTATGGGCTAGTGACCGGGTGTCTGAGTGTCCTGGCTCAGACACCAGTGAATGCCTGGGAAGGTGGAGAAGGAATAGTACCGCAATCTTGCCATTAGGAAAGACAGTAAACAAAGCCAGATTGGATGTATGGCTCCTCTGACACCCCTGCCTACGCTTTCCTGGATACATCCCCAAGGCAGCAATTGGTGCTGTCTGGGACAACCTGTACCTTACCAGATTTGATCTGCGACCCACAGGTTTTTTCTTTAGCAACAACAAAAAGACATCAGTGGCTCTTCTGTTCTAGAGGATCTCAAATCTTCTTGAGGGCCTCAGAAGAGCTCTTGAAACAACAGTCTCGAGCTCTTCAGTGCAGAGTTTAAGCCAGCTGTAAAAATGGCGATGAAGGTCTGTGGGGAATTTCACTATAGATTTTAATTTTTATTTAATAATTAAAAAATGCATTTTAATCTATGAAGAGAGGGGAGCAGCAGATCTGCTCCAACAAAGCACACATTTAAGGTCTGTAACAGACTGTGGGTGGAAAGAAACACCAGTAAACTCAAGAATGGTTTCATTTGGAATCTTAGCAATATTGTACTTCACGCGTCACCTTTGTACCAAACCTGGAGCATGCTGATTGCAGAGGGAGGTGCTTCCCTGGTCTGCTTTGTTAGCCCTAACCAAGAGGTGTTCCAAGGCTGTAATAATAAATGTGGTACAGTAGGATAGACTGAACTTTCCTAGGGTGGACTGGGAATTGCTCAATAAGGTTGGGCTTCAGGTGTCCCTTAGCAGAGCCCAAGGGCATCCTTAGGATTGCAACACAGACAGATTTACCAGAAGTGGTAAAGGGCCTAGCACAGGCCAGTGACCTGCTTTGAAAGGGGAGTGGCTGACCTGTGACTGCATCCAGTCATGAACTGAAATGCTAGGGATGTTGAAAGTCAGGATTGCAGTGCATTGGTAAAGCTGTGTGTGAGGCTTCATGACCGATGGGAGTAATTGAGGATATTTATTTTCCAGCACTGGACTGGAGTGAAAGACCAGCTCTTCAAACCTTGCATTAATCCAACCCTCTGAAAGCTGAGCTCAAACCAAAGCAAAACAGAAAATTCTTGTTTTAAAGAGGAGAGTGGGAGAGAAGCCCCTGATCAAAATGTTCTGATAACTGAAAAATCTGTTGGTGAAAACTAATATTTGAGAGTCATGCAGAGAGCAGGAGCTGAGCCTTCCCACTTCTTACCCAGAGCTGAAGACTGACCATGAGTGATGGCAGCATGCTTAGGCAATGTCACTGCTATCTCACAGCCACCCTCTTTACCACTGGCCTAGCCCCTAAATCCTCAGCCATGGTGTCCTCAGTCCCTCCAAGCTGCGTTCCTTCCTCTTCTCTCCAGCCAGTCTCCTAGTTTCAAAGCCTCTTCCAGGCTGAAGGCTTCTTTGTTTTTCTCCTTTGTGTCATCCAGGAAACACACCCACCTCCCTTGCTCCAGCCTCATATTCTGCCTCACTCAGAGATTCTGTAACTCGTGTGAAGGAATTTCAAGCAATGCAAAATGTAGCGATTTTTTTTTTTTTAAATCATGGAAATTAGAGATTGGAAAATCTTGCTAGCTCATGCAGTCCATTATTTTACATTCTAGTCTATCCCAATTCCTGCAAGATTCTTGCCTGCAATACATTTTCCAGCACATTATCCAGTCTGCATCCTTTGCTTCCCATGAGAAACTGTACCACAGAGGACTACTTTTCACTGTTTGGAAGAGGTTTCTGAAGTTTCCTTTCCATTCTGCCTGACCTAATTTCTTTAAGTTCTGCCTGTGGTAACATGCTAGCTGGATTCTCCTGCCTTCATGCTTACCTCGTTCAGGTGATGGCAAATAATTCTTGTTCAGTCAAGCTGTTTAGCCACAGTGCTTAATACTGAGTTGTAAAGCTCAGCAATAATAGTCCTTGGCTACCTGGGAAAGACTAACGTTGAGATTAGCATGTTAATGGGTACACAGAACACAGCAGGCACTGCTAGTAGTGTTGCCTCTTTACTGTAACAGTCACCTGACACATTCCATCACAAGGTCTGGCCTTGGTTGCTTTTGCCGTTGCCAGACTTGAAACCAACATCGTCTTGCTCACGTCTGCTTCAGTAGTTTTATAGGGTTCTTCTGGGTTTTGTTTTTAATTTCAGTCAAGACCACTTAGCTTTTTCTTGAGAACAAGGCTGGCAGGGGAATATTCTGCTTTATCCACATAAAAAAAAATCCTAATGACTTTTTCTCTAAAAAACCCAACAAACCACATTTTGAGCAATGTCTTGCATTAAAATAAATCACACTTTTTCTGTCAGGAACGCATCTTTTGTCATCTGTGACAAAAGCTGCCCCCCCGAAGTTGGCTAAATAATGAGCTTTTGAGTTATTGCAGCTTGAGGCTGCTCAGAAGAATGATGGGGGCTAGGAAGGACAGTTGTTTATCTTTGTTTTTTTTTTTAAACTCTGAGCCCGATGGAAGTAATAGCACGTGATTTAAGACCCAGGTTATAATGTACTTGCACAAAGGCCCCTGGCTGTGGCTGCAGGGTCACCTTGTTCTGGCCTGCCTCGGGCCAGGATGCTGTCACTGCGCCTGGCCCTCTCCTGCCCACGGCTGGGTCACCCTTGGGAACTGATGTCCTTGCCCCGTGCACGGAACTGGAGTTGCCTGGGCATGTGGAAACCTGGCTATGAGGAAACAGGGGGGTGTGGAGAGAGGAGGAGAGAGAAAAGAAAAAAAAACCCAACCGAAAGAAAGCCAACCAAAAAAAAATACAGCAGAAGAGAGGCAGACGCCCAATTCCTCTGCTGGCTGTCTCCAAAATATTTTGTGTTTGTGTTTTCAACAACTGGGGCACTCCTTTCCCTCAGGACTTGTAGGGAAGCCTGGGTGCCCTGAAACTCCCCTGGCACAGCATACACGTGCTGCATCCCTCCCATGTCCATGGCAGTGACACCATCTGCTCCCGGCATTGCCCGCTCCCACCGGGCCTCCAAGGCACGGGCCAGGGCCCCAGACTGGTGTCACCGCTGCCCTGGCCTGACCTGTCCCTTCCCCGGTGCACAGGCAGCTTCAGCATGCGCACAACAGCATGCAAGGCCGTGGAGATTGGACTCAACAGCAGGACTGTCTGTGAAGGCACAGCTCCAAAATGCCATAAAGGAATGGAAAGGAATCCCAAACCCTCATCAAATCTGAGGAAAAAAGGAGATGCCCTCAGTCCTGGATAATTACCGAGCATCCAGAAAGATAAAAGGTGCAATTGTAATATCTAGCATGACTGTTTTCAAAGCACCCACTGTAACAAAACCCCTCTGCTCAGCACTGTAAGGAAAGCTGGTCTCATTATTCTCTTTAGACAGCACATGAGACCTTGACTCCTCTGATCTGTGCTTGCTACCACCTCTGCTCTGTCAGAGAACCCAGCCTGAGAAACGTGCTTGTGCCTTCTGGCCACCAAGCTTGCTGCATCTCTTGCCATGCTGCCTCTTTATTCATTAATCCTTCCCCTCCCAGTTTTCTCTTCCCCTTTTTTTTCCTTGTCAAAGCAAGGAGTTTTTAATAGCTAAAGAACGAAAACACCTCCCACGCCTCGCCTCAAAAAAGCTAACTCTCTGTCTTACTCACTCTTTTAGATTTCCAAACCTTTCCTGCTAGCTTAGATGTTTCCTTTGAGGCGCTGGTTCCTCAAATACTAGCATGTGAGTATAACTTTAGTAAACCATAAAGCTCCAATGGCCTTGAGAGGACGATCCATATGAATAAATAAATTAGATGTGGAATGGACACATGGCATTTAGCAGAGAGGGAAAAATTTTTCTGTTTTATATTGTGATTTGATTGGGAAAAAAAAGATATTACGAGGGACTTTATTCCAGGATGGAGTAGTATCTCCCTTGCAAAAAGTTAACAGTAGGCTTGAAGTTCTTCAGGGTGCTAAGGTCATAGTGAATGCAGATGGATTGATTAGGTAATCTTTGGAGGCTTCCTCTAACTCTGCTTATTCTGATTCGCCATGGTGAAATGGAGGAAAAGATAAATTGAAGCAAAGAACAATTGCTTTGGCTTTCTCATTTCCATGAGTGAAACCAAAGTGCAATGTGGTTTAACCATATTGTTTCAAATTTTTTTTTGCTTTAAATCATAGTAAACATATCCTTGACTCCAAGATCACCTGCATATGTGAAATATTCTTTGCACGGATTAATTTTAGGTCCTCAAATC
Source organism: Machaerirhynchus nigripectus (assembly GCA_013397975.1). Lineage (NCBI taxonomy): Eukaryota > Metazoa > Chordata > Aves > Passeriformes > Dicruridae > Machaerirhynchus > Machaerirhynchus nigripectus. The sequence continues at coordinate 134,828 of VZRQ01006062.1, read as the reverse complement.
TTGTTATTACCGAAACAGAATGTCTCTGCTGTCTTTGTGCTGATTCCAGTGTCAACAAGGATCCCCTGTGCTGTAGATTTGCATCTGTGGGAATGACTCCAAAGACCCGACCTTACAGTGTATGGAAACAAGGACTATTTTTGAACTATAAGTCCAGCCATGGTAATGCGGAGTTTAGCACAGTTTACTCCATTTCTGGACTTAGGTTTGTTCCCTGCATTGTACTCCATAGTGCTGTCGTGAAATTCCTAGCAACACCCAATTAAAACAAGCACTGAATGTTTACTCCCCATCGTTGCCACTGCTTTGACTGCAGTGTAAACGCACTACTAATGACTTGGCCGATGGGAGGGGAAAATTATGTGTCAGAGCCAAGTACAGAACTAGGAATTTGGGCCACCAGCCAGCTGGTTAGATCACACTGTGTGCCTCTAATGAAGCACATTGATTTGTGACTCTTACAATAACGTTTTTAGGAAATCACTTCACTAGGTGTTTATTTGTGTGCTGGAGCAGTCTGGTGAGGTGGAAAACCTCAAGCAGACAGTGCTTACAGAGCAAGAGCATAATTTTAAGAATGGGGTTAATTCATCATTGGAATAACTTTTCTAAGGATGTGATGGGTTCTCCATCATATTCTGCTGTACAGTCAATACCAGTTAGTTGTATAAAATATCTGCTATAGCTCTGGCAGGAGTTCTGTGTATCACTAGAAAAGATTATCCAAAATTCTTCGGGTTCTGTTACATCTGAGAGGTTCCTCTTGATGATAAAAAACCCCATGAGCCTGAGGTAGTCATTGAGTCTGGGTGTTTGTGATTTTGTGTAGTAACAGACTGAGATCTCGTAAGTGGTAGATTTAAAAGTAGCAACAATTTTCAGAGAGGGGACTACCAAATTACAAAGACTCATTCTGCAGAAGTGGACGCCCTGCCAATCTTGCAGCTGATATAATGCGCTGTGATGATTTAGCGAGCTCAGAAAGAATTAAACCATCAATAAAATGCCAGACTTGGTGCATTTCAAAGTATCTGATCAGATCTAATGGAATTTCTTGGCTACTACATGTTCAGTCAGAGAGAAAGACATGGGGGAGACTCCATGATCACCTTGTAGTATTTCACTGGACGCCTCAGAAGAGCAGATGGGAATAGTGAGCAGTGGATAAGGTAAGGATTTGTCTACTGGAGTTTTGTACAGACCCTTTTCTGGACCTCTTCAATATCTTTATAGATCTATGTAAAAATTGGTGGTTTTCTTGTCTGTTTACAGTTTATGGTTAGCTAAATTACATAAATACTATTTTTTTTTTCTGTGTGCTCAGGTGAACACATCCTAGAGTTTAAGTCCTCTGTGAAAAGCAACCCCCTAGACTTATATATGATATATGGTCTTATATTTCCTATCTAGAAACTGAGACACCTAGAATCTCTAGTGAGTCCTCAAAGTGTTTGTTGCTGCATCTGATTATTTTCCTTGTCATGTCTGCTTTCTGTGTGGTTTTTGAGTGGCTGATAACCATTAAGATTAGAAAAAAAATCCAGCCAACTAAGACTTGTTTTGGGGAAAAAAAAAAAGTAGAAGGAAAAAAAAAGTAATTAGGTCCAAACTGACCGACTTGTTTGTCCATCTTTAAGATGCATTTACTTAGTCCAGTTCAATCTTTATTTCTGTTCTGCCACAATCTTAATGTCTAGCAGTGTAAGCTGATCATCTTTGAAAACAGAATTCACCTTTAAATGTGCTTAGACTAGAAAAAATATGCCTGGTGAGGTCATTTTCAGAGCAAGAGTTAATGCATCATGCAAACAGCTAAATAAAGGTTACAATCTGAGTGGAATTATTCAGAGCTCAGGGAGAAATCTGGCATTTGCAGTCTGTCACTGGGTTTGAGAAGTCTGGCTCTCTCCATGTCACTGTCACTCGGGAGACATCCTGCTTTCTGTGTGGCAGTAAGGGAGGGGACTGCAGCTCTGAATGATCTTCCTGTAAAAACAGCAAAAACAGGAGCGGTGGGAAGTGTCATGTGCGAGGAATGTGTGGAATGAGGGGTGAGTATGAGCCCGTCTTTGTCCAGTTTTCACAGAGCGACTCTATGGGTGTAAATAGCTACCCTTCCTCCTCTCCTTTCCTCATCAGGTCAGCCGGAGAGCCAACGTCAGGACAGCAAATGATCCCAGGTATCCCTGGAGGATCGCTGCATGGGGGGCTGGGAGGGGTCGTGTGTCTCTTGAGAACTGCCAGTTAAATACTGCAAGTTTTGGGCCCTATCTGGCAAGGTCTCCTTGACCTTCTTTTCCACCAGCATCCCTGGGAGTTGAGTGTGTCACTTTGGGGCAGGATACACCCAGGCCAGGGTGTAGATGGTGATAGAGCCAGGATAAAAATGCATCACTTGTCAACGCCCAGGCTTTTTTAGACTTGGCAATCTCCATAGTGGTGCCGTGCAAAGATTTTGGGGTGTTTTGCATTTTGTTTCCTTGTTTTGTTTCTATAAGTCAAGCGCTTGGCTGATTGCACAGGAAATCAACTGCTATGGGCATTCACTTCAATGGGCGAATTTTAAACGAGTCACCAGGGACCGGCTGCTGCTGAGTTCAAAGAGAAAGAGACATCCAAAAACTCTAGCCAAGCCAAATTATGGTGGGAAATATCAGATACAAAGAGGAGAAAACTGGAGGCACAGTAGGGTGAAAGACAGATACAGCTTGATTTTCCTGTCTACAATAGGTCAGATTGAGGTGAGGTTAAAAGAGAGATTTAAAAAACAACAATCAACCAACCAAAATCCAAACCAAAACCAGATAAAATCCCCATGATTTTGCTAAGGGAAGTTTGTTGAACATCAGGAAACATGCTCTGGTGTTGGTGTTCTATGACTTGTGAGCAATAATCTGGGGAAATTTATTGTGGTACTTGAAAAAATATTGTAAGAAGTGTAAGAAAGAATAGTTTCATGCAGGGTAGAAGGCAAGCAAAAGCTAAGCTCCTGCAATCATTACTCTTTTTTTCTTTTCCCAGTGATTTTGAGTGTTCCCAGGCTCAGATAACTCCAAGAGACGGACCCATACCCCATTTCAGAGTCAAGGTAAAGAGTTTGTGTGCATAAAAATGTAAAAAAAAAAAAAAAAGAGGAGGGGGGAAATTTCAAGGGAAGGAATAGAATTCTAAACTTGGGTGTTGCTTCCCCCCAGCATATACGTGAGCAGCAGAGACTCTCCAAAAAAGAAGACTAGAGAAAGATTGCCATCTTCTGGAAGGATAAATATCTGCCATTATTCAGAATACTAACCCTGCTATAGGCATATATTTTAAACCACAGCATATGTCTGATAAGTTTATTTCCCAACATGAATTCTTACCCATATAAAACTAATTCAGTTTAATTTCATCGATATATATGCCATGAACCTGGCTTTAGAAACTGACATAGAATCTTGGGTTTTAATGATACTCTCCTCAAGCTTAAAATTAGGAAGGTGTTAAGGGTTACCAGTAGAGATGGACTTCATCTATTCTTGAGCCTGTAAACCAGGCTTCTTTTTTTTTTTTTTTAACTGAGCATTTAGAAGTCAAATTTAAGATGTCCAGATGTGAACAGACTGAAAAAAATAAAGAAACACAAAATCACTCTCCTTTTAAACAGCATCAGCTGTTTTTCTACCTACTTCAGTAAATTAAGTACATCTGTTTCAAACAGAACCTTTTTAATAATCTAAAACCTGCAGGCAGTCATGGAGCACAGGGACATTTAGCATTGCTTTCAGTTAGTCTGTCTTAGAAATGCTTATCTATATTAGAGGAGTTTATGTAGTGACTGGGATTAAAATACCCACAGAGCTACTACCCGTTCTGCTCAGGGCAGGAAGGGTCAGGAGCCCGGGATAGCACAGCCCATGTGCTGGACTGCGAACTTCGTCTGCTGCCCAGGCTGTGAGGGGCTGTCACAGGCTGTGCTGTCACCCAGAGCTATTCCCGCACCTGCCCCCAGCCTCTGGGCTCTGGTGTTGGACATGGGGGATGAGAATGGATGGACTGCTGGTTTCCTCCGTCTTGGCAGAGCAGCATGCAGGGAATCTGCCTTGTTCCCTCCCAGTGGTGGTGAGAGCTTCACCTGCTTGGCACTGGGCAAAGTCCTTGAGGGGAAGACAGGATGTGTACCTTTGGGACGCTCCCCTCCCTTGCAGTTTGATTCAGTGCAGCTCTGCTCCATGGCCTCTAGTACATTCTCATGAGAGGTGATGTCACTCTTACTTTTCATGGTTTCGGTACCACATTTTGGGAGCCTTTAAACTTCTAGGACAAGAGCTCAGAGGGGACTTGGTGTGAAGGTGAATCTCTGTCTCTTCTTACTAGGTTCCCAAATTCATCCAGTGTGAACTTGCTGGGAGCTGGGATTCCCAGCAAACTTTGCATTTTGGTAAAAGCTGCCACTAGCAGTAACACTGACAGTCTACCTCATTGTCCCATGCTTTGAGTATTGGCTTGACTTGCTGCTGTTTCACATACCTCCTTCGTGGTGGTGATGACATGGTGTCAGTCTGCCACTCAGCAGCTCTTCTGCTAAGGGGCTTCTTTTGGCATCCAAATTTCCAGTGCCCACGGGGAGAGCTGTATTGGTATCTCCTCAGGGACTGAAATCCTCAGTTCCCAGAGCAGGTGCAGTTGCGTAAACTTTCCCCTCCCCATTTTTTTATTCTGCCCTTTCTGCAACCATCAGGTGTGGCCAGGAAGGTATTCTAGGGCTGGGATGCTTTTGGTCTTTGCCATTCTGCTGAGACAGTGCACAGGACAAGGGGTGACCTGATGCCCAGGGTGCTGGCAGTTTCCAAGCTAAGGTCACTCCTCCCCTATAGCATTGGCCAGAGCTGCCAGCTTGCTCCATACAAGCTCCCAAACAGCTTCCACATGGGGATGGCTGGAATCTTGCAGTGTTTTAAAGAAACTTTCTACTCAGGCAATACAGGTCACTCTTCTGCACTTAATCCCAACCCGCAGCACCAATCGCTTCCCATATAATCTCCCAGAACAGCTGTGCTGTGATTGCATTGTGGATTACAAAATGACCATTTTCCACAAAACAGCTGCTGATCAGAAGGATAGCATTTAATAATCACTGGGGAGGCAAAGGAGGAGGGGACCAGACAAAGGAAGAAGGGGTTTTGCAGCAATTGGGTTTCTTGGAGGATATAGAGATCAGCAAAACAGCAGACAAAGCGTGAGTCCCACTTCTGTGCTGTTCATCCAAATTAACAGGACTTCAAAGACTTGCTGCTAAGGTAAATTCAACTATCTTTTCTGTTGGGGCTATCTACATATTATGGTTGGTTATTATCAGTGAGTGCTTGGCTTTTGTGGAGGGAAGCTTTTCTAACAATGTTTTCAGGAAGTAGTTCATATTTGCTTCTCATTCCATATGTCTTCTGCATCCTTGATCCACTTCCTACTTCTGACTCATTTGTTTCTTGTATTTTTTATGTCTTTTCCTTAACACTCTTCCTGAAATTATACAGCCTTTCAACTACTGTCATAAATCAACTGGAGAGAATATCTTTCCCACTACTGAAGATTTAAATTAGAAAAATGATTTTTGTCAATATTGTGAGTGGAATTTTTTTGTGAAATAAAAGCATTAGCAACCCAAAACCTGATGACAGAAAATCTTATAATCAAGTATTGATGAGAAACTGAAAAACTTTGTGTGCTGGAGGTTTCAATTTTCAGGTGGAAAATTATGTTTTTGAGGAGAGCAATTTCATTCCTAATTTCCTTTTCAGTCATAAGCCAAATTTTCTACCCAAAAAACCTTCAGTGAGAAGCTTGCCCCTAGCCTTAGCCAGAAACTCTTCCTAGTAGATGTCTACTCTGCAAAAACGGTGATGTTCAGCATACATTGAAATCATGAAAGTCATTGGTTATGACATCACTGAGACGTTACCATCTCCAGGGTGCAGAAAGAAATGTCCTGGTGAAGAGACAAAAGAGGCAAGAGTATGAAACAATACAGGAAAATTTCTGGAGCTGAGTATTCTCTTGATTCCATGAGGGTGTTCGGGGTCAGGCACTGCTTTCTCAGTGCAATGAGATGCTTATAAAGGTCCTGCTTTTCAAGAGGAGCTTCAGCACCGTCTTTGTTGACCATGTTTCCAAGCTTGCTAGTTATAAGAAAAAAGTATTCTAACTGCACCATTTTTAGCTGAGGTGCAGTCACAAACAATGCAAAGCTCGGTCTCGTATTGTTTATTTATAGTGGTGTCCACAGAATTCTGGGTCTTTCTCACACGTTCAGCGTTGGGTGAGTCAGCCGAAGTTAAGTGAAGAGGACCAGCAGCAGGCAAAGTCTGCACAAACTGAATCTATTCATGGGTAAATAGATTTTCAGAGTCATAAATAGGAAAGGGTGGGAGTGTTGGGTTGAAGTTGTGCCAAACATAGGGAGTGCCATGTGGGAAGAGACATGCATTGATAACATGAAAGTTGATGTGTGGGTAGATGACATCTAATCAATCTATGAAGTGATATTTTGGGGTTCTCAGGAGTCAGCACAGGGTTTTGCAGGAACCCTAAAGTATTCATCTTCCCTCTGAGTGAGGAAGTTCACAGGACCCTGGTTCACAAACTGCTTTCTGAATTACTTTTAATGATGAGATGAAACCGGTAAGAATGTTTGTGGCAATGTTCACTCTTACAGGAAAACAAAACCTTTGGCACTTCTTGTGAAAGCAGAGATGCTGTCATCCCACCACCCTACCAAATTTCTGATGTGCAGATGAGAGATCAGGTGGAAGGTGCTGCTCTGGGGATTGTACTCAAGGTGCCAGGTCTGGATAGCTGGGGGTCTTCTCTGAGCAGGTCACTGCTTTGATGTGTGACTTTCAGGGATATGGGAACATTTCCCTGCCTTTTCCCACTGAGAAATCACTATACTCTCTGCCTCCCTAGGTACAGTAATGAACTGCTTGAAAAAGTGTTTTGGGACACTTGGCAGCAAGATTTCTCATTTAGTTGGAGAAAGCATTCGTTGTATTTCTTGTAAAGGCAACACACGGTACTCAGGGAAGTTGGTTAACAGTTTCTCCCCGTCATCTCTGAGATGGATGAATGTGATGTTCCTTTCATTTCACTCAGACACCTCACTGCACTCAGCCCTGCTATGTCTGCTGGGTCACCCACTCTTCCCCAGTACAGATACTCAGCATACTTTGAAATGGTTGAAGCTGACCTATTGGTCTACTGCCCTGGCTTTCAGAAATGGCTCTTTCACGCTGGGTGAGCTGTTGGGATGTTGTGAGGAGGGCAGAGTGCTCATAACCCCTCCCCACAGATGCATGCTGGGAAAAGGTGGGATCCATAAGGCTAGGTGGGACAAGTGGTGTGATGGTCCCTTCTGTTTGTGTGTTGTAGATGGAGCTGCTGAAGGGACTGCCAGTGCGCCGTACCTTCCTGGCTGTCATCCTGAACCTGCTGGCTCTCACCCTCTCCACCACTGCCTTGCTGGGCAGCTACTGGTGCACCGGGACCCAGAAAGTACCCAAGCCTTTGTGTGGGAAGACCAAAGCCTCCCAGTGCGTGGGTGTCCCCATGCCATCTGATGCAGATGCTAGCAATGCTTCATCTGAGGACGTAGTGCACTACAGCTGGGAGACTGGAGATGACCGCTTTGCCTTCAGATACTTCCACACAGGGATGTGGCTTTCCTGTGAAGAGAGCATGGAAGGGCCAGGTAGTGTGTTGCTCAAGCAGCCACACCTTATTCCCTTGCATTTACTCCACAGAGGTTTGAAACTGAAAGGTGGGAGGCTGACAACACTTGGGAGAAAAGCCTTCTTCCTTTTCCTAGATGGTATCAGCCCTGTGCACTGGTGTGGTCAGTATATTTCTGCCCTTCACTGGAATGTTCACAGAGCAGGGAAACGGAGAGTGGTTGTCACTGGTGTGCCCTTTGGCCCGGAATAGGGGCTGTGAAGTGCAAGTGATGGTGGTGATGGCAGTGACTTTGTGATGGCACTGTTCATCCTGATGGGAACTGCCATGAGCCTCCTTTCCCTTTCCCCATATCTCCATTCCTACACACAGCTTACTTCATGCTCTTCAGGGTAAATTTGTGCATGTCCTCTCAAAAATTTAAGTACAGTGATTTTATGAAGACGTTAAATTTTAGCTGTCACTGTGAGGACTACAATAGTTGGTGTTCTCCTTAAATCACCAAACTGAGTGGTTTTGTGTTTTTAAACAGAGACTGGGCTTTTCTTAAAAAAAAAATAAAACAGAGAAATAGAATTTCTACCATATAGATGCAGAGAAAACCTGGAGGATTTGAACCCAGAGGAACTAAAGCTAGGAGGCAAATTGACCTGAGGAGTAGAGCTGCAATATTGTAATTGTTTTTAGTTTTTGTGATACTGTAACAGGTTTCATTTGTGGTTTTTGACCATGTGGGACTTGCACTGTAAATCCTGGAGTGCCGGGGACTGGTTGTGCAACCTGTACTAGAACCCTTTGGTGCCTCCCGTCACCCTTGACTTGTTCCTGCCCAGACCTGCTCAAGTCCTTCTGCTGGAACCTGTGCCACACCAGCACAGGTGCGTGCTCTGCAGTGCTCAGATGCCCTTTACTGCCTGGCACACACATCAAGGATCAGAACTAATCCAGAAGGTGTCCAACAGAGAGACTTGTATCTAAAGACAGAGCGGTGAAAGTCACTTTCATCAGACCCATCCCCCTGAACCCACCACCCTCCCTTCAGCTCTGCCCAAGTACAAACATCTCACTTTCTTTAACCAAGACATCCTTCCAGTATAGTATTTTCATCTCTTTCTGTCAGAGTTTGAAAATAAATAAGTGGCGAAGAAAAGCAGACAGAAGGAGGGGCTGGAGCAGAAGGGAATGTGCTTGAAACTCTCATGTCCTAACAAGTGCAGGGCTGCTTTTTATTATGAGCATTTCCAGATGGGCTGTAGAAGGAGGTGTGTTTATTTAGGACTGGTTTGGGTTGGGTTGTGTTTCCATGATGCTTGTGAGAATGAAACTACATCCCTTGACTGATTTCTCTAAAGACTTATCTGGCCACTGGGCAGTCCTGGAATAACCCCAGTGCCTGAAGGAACACAGAAAGTATGTAACATCTGGATTGCAGCAGAGCAGGGGATAGAGCATGGGGTAGAAGCACAGTCAGTCTCAGTCTCCTGCTTCCTGTAAATCAAGCACAACCCACCCACCACTGTGCATCTTTGAAGCAAGTGCATAGACAATAAAAACAACAACAAAGCGACTACTCTGAACAAAAGGAGTTTGAGTCAAGCTGGAGAAAGGATTTCATTATTCAGGCTAATCTGAGGATCAGTTTAGATGAGCCGTTACTGAATATCCTCATTAAAGTTCTAGGTGAAGTAGCAAATTGCAAGTTAATGAGAACTGCAGATGGCACTAAACTGGGTAGCATCCTGAGAGCTGCGGATGACAGAAGTAACACAGGAGATTTGGAAAGATTAGAACTGAGGATAGAAATTAAGAAAATGAGATTCTTATGTGAAGCGGAAATGTCTGAGAGAAAATACTGTGCCAAGTGGAGGAGAGGACCCTCAAATGCAGTAATGCAGTATGCAGGGACAGAGACTTACAGATAATAATGAGGGACCCTCAGCTGAGACAGTAGTTTGTGCCAACATAAAAAGCCAAAGCAAATATTAACACAATTTGTTGAAATAGCATGCCTAAAATGTGAAGACCGAGGACCATATTTCTCTATGAGTCTCTGCCACAGAAGGGGGACTTGCATCTCTGTCATAAATATTTCATTTGGGAAGTTCTTTTTTTGCTTTCTTTTTTGAGAAGCAGTGCTAGAAATGCTCTTCTGAGATTAGGGTGTGTGGGAATTCAGCAGAAGCGGTGGATCTGCAGTCTGTTACAAGCTACACCCTTAATAAACCTGATCATCAGTAATGCTGTGAATGAGTAGCAACAGATTTTTATATCCAGCAGAGGCTAGTAAGATTTATGAATTGCTGAAGCTTTTTTTCTGAAAAGGCCATTTCTAGTTTTGCAGGCCAATGTTGCCTTCCCATCCTTTGCCTAAGTGAAGGTCTGGAAAGACAGCCAGAAAAGGACCAGAGGTGAGAAGGTCTGATGGGTAGATTTAGGGATGACTGTATGCACTGAAAAGAGTGAGATGAAAAGATTTTCTTTTCCCTTATGTTCCCTGCTTTGTTTTGTAAGCTAAAAGCTTTGGTTTTGTGTTTCAGAAGAGAAATGCCGCAGCTTCATTGAGCTTTCACCACCAGCAGAGAGAGGTAAGAGCAAATCTCTGTTTCTCACTGTAGCTACCCAGTGTGCCCTCCTTGGGACAGGGGACCTGCAACATTTTGCCTGTGTGGGGACAGCAGGGTGAGTCCCCAAAGAGCCAGGCATGAAATCCTGTGCTCGTGGTTGATAAAAGAGCAAAGATTTCCTCCCAGATGTTCACATAAACCGCTGCCGTTTGTGAAGTTGGTGCTAGAAACCTCAGATTCCCTCCAATATGAAGTGCGATTTGTCACATGTAGTAAGTTGCCTGGTCTGGGGTTGTCATTTTGCTGTTGTAAACGGGAAGAGGATGGATGCCACCTCAGGGCAGTTCCTCACACACAGGCTACATATTAACTCAGTGCTTCAGTTTTGGGGTCTAATATGATGAATTTGGAAGCTGAATCACATCTTTGTGATAAGTAAACAGGACATCTGAAAGTTATCTTGTCAAGGTGAAGGCCTCATTAAATAAAAAACTACATTTGGATAGGAGAGATCACCCCTCCTGTCATTGTCCCATGTTTCAAATCACCACGTGGATAGCCTCAGTATACTTTGATATATGTGTACATATGCTACGGAGATTTAATTAATGAAGGCTTTTCAGTTGGTTTGGGCTTGCTAACTATTCCCTGAGATGGAGGCTGGAGGCAAGTTGTTTCAGATGATGTTCATATGTCAAAGGAAAGGCCTGGGGTGCAGAGCCTGTGTCAGCGTTCAAACCCTGACAGCAAGGGCATAATAAATGCCGGGGATTTGCAAGCATCTTTTTCACCCCTTCCTGCACATAGTATCGTCTTAAGATGACCGGTGCAGGTGCCCTTGAATAGCTGGGTTAGCACTGGGCAAGGTGGTGTGACTGCTGATTGTGGGATGGGCTGGTGAGCTGGGTGTGCGCAGAGCAGCTCCACAATCCACGGGCAACATTACAAGACCAAATTACACATCACCAGTGGGAAACCTGGACTCACAGGGAAAATGATGCAGAGGTCTCTGTGTATGTGTGGTGCCTGCAACCTTCAGAATACTTTTGACAGTCTGACCTTTAATGAAATATTCTCCTTGATGGTGCTGCAGCAAGCAAGCCAGCTCCTTTCAACAGGGAATGCAGCTCATCTATTTCTACTAAAGAGCTGGGTGACTCTATGGCACTAATGATGTTGAGTATTCAAGTCAGTGCCACATTAATGAGGGTTTTCTTCACACTCCTTTTCCCCAGCTGAATGTCTCCTCTACAGCCATTAATAGTTGCTAACAGTAGTGTTCACAGTGCTGCTTCATTTGTCAGAATAATGTTTCTTCCTCAGTGAATCCTGTGCTTTTCCACAGCCCAGCATTACAGAGTGCCTGTCTTCATTCCCCTCCAATTCCTATTGCACAGCTGTAAAACTCAGCTCAGCTGTGGACTCTGGTATCACTTGAATCCCACTCAAAAATCCAGCATGAAAGTACCTGTACTCTGTTCAAGAAGCAGGGTGAGTGGTCAGTGTTACTACCCTGGCTGGATATCAACCCCAAGGAATGTACTTTCATTCTAGTTGGGGTTTCAGTGAGAAATACAGGCTTGCAAGGGGCTTCCTGAGTTGCAAAGGCAAAGTCCCAGACAGTCATGGATGCACCACACAGTTCTTGAGTCTCAGGTTAAAAGTTGCTTGCTTTCAATTGTTGTGATTAGAGCTGAGATGTGTTCATGGCCAATCTATGACGGTTAGGTTTTATGCTAATAGTCAACAGCTTCCCCAGTCTTTTTCCTTTTGCTTTCCTCCTTGCTGTTTATGAATAATGCTGGCTTGTTTCCAGATGGCATTTTAGTTCCTCTCAGCTCCGCCACGCTAGAGGAGCCAAGCCATCCTCTGTGACTGGCACTCTGTCCCCTACAGCATCCATTGATCCCTTGCTCACAGGCTAGGGAGACTGCTTTTGGGTGTTTGCTGTTTTCCTTTGTTCCTTTCTATCCAAAGGACATCCTTTCAGGATTGGGTTGAGAGAGGGGTGTACTCTCCCTTGAACATGGTTTCATCCTGTATTCTTGGCAGGAATCCTGTGGCTGTCACTGGGATCAGAGATGCTGTACATCAGCTTGCTGCTCATCAGCTTCATCCTCCTGATGCTGGAAATTTTGCATACTGGCAATCCTGTCTGTGGGATGAAACTCAATGCCTTTGCTGCTGTCTTCTCAGTGCTGTCAGGTGAGTGTATTACTGTAGTCTTGGAATCTCAGCACTGGAGAGCCTGCTTTTCCACTCAAAGCTGAAGTATGCTGCTCTGGCTCCTGCTGTAATCTTTTTGCTTTCTTGTCTTTTGTGTCCAGGTCTCCTCGGGATGGTGGCACACATGATGTACACTCAAGTCTTCCAGGCAACGGTTAATCTGGGACCGGAGGACTGGAGACCGCACACGTGGGACTATGGCTGGGCATTCTAGTACGTGAGCTCTGAAGCCATCTTCACCTCCCCAGCCTTTAGAGCTTCAGCCATGCCACCCACTTCCTCCGTTCTTGACCTTCTGTGTGTCCCAAAGACAGGTGTACCGTGGTTCTCCTACTACTAATCTCGTGTCTTTGTCTCACCCCGTTTTAATAAATAGTGGCTGAACTACTTAAATGAATAGCTACCAAAGGACTGGCAAAACAATGGGGTCACGTGTAAACAATTGCCTTCAGCCCTGCTGACTAATCAGGCTTGCCCCTCTGCTGGTTTGGCCTGTTTGGTCTCAGCTCTTCCTTGTGTGCAGAGGCCAGCGTCACACCTGTGATGATGTTTTCAAACACACCTTGTTTTTCTGCAATTTTAATAAGTTGCATGCTGGTTTGGCATCTTCACTAACCAATGTTAGGCCAAAGGGCCTATTCCTGCAAACACCACGCCTAGACGTGTGCCTAAAGATGTGGGCACAGCTCAGACACCAACCAGCAGTCACACCATCTTCTCCAGTGCTGGCCCAGCCATATAATGGCAGCTGCACTGGAGGCCAAGGTCATCTCAACATGGTACTACGTGCAGGAAGGAAAGCAGGCGGTAGACCACAGTGTCACTTGTGAGCCAGGAAGAGCAGCTGCGCAAAGCAAGCGCTCAGTGTGCCTTTCTCTAAAGGATAAAGCAGCCAAGCACAGCTGATGTGACACACCTGACTTGAAAAACAGCTGGATGAGCCTTGCAGGTGCCCATGGCAAGCGCAGGTTCAGTTTGCAATGCTGTATTGATGATGACCACATTGATTCCTAAACACTCCAGTGCCGTGTGCCACCCGTGGACATCAAATGCCAGGATGGCAATTTGGTTGCGCTCAGGTAGACAAGCCCCATGTGCAGTAGGACACTGAGCAGCCCTGCAATACAGAACTTGCTTCCAAGCTGTCCTCTCCTGCTCTGACCAGTTACAGATGTTGCTGCTGCCCTTTTCCCTGTATCACTCCCTTCCCTGTGCTGGGGATGACCAGCATTTATCCCACTGATCTAAGAAGGATCTTGTGGTGGGATAACCCCTAAGAACTGTAATGCTATGAGCCTTAGTCATTCTAGTTCAAATCTGTGCCCAGAAGGTTCTGCCTGGCAAATCAGGGACAACTGGGGTATGTCATGGTGTTCCTTACCCTACATGGCTTTTCACAGCATGTGCTTCTTCTGTGTGTCTCTGGTAGCATGGCCTGGGCCTCCTTTACCTGCTGCATGGCCTCTGCTGTCACCACTCTCAATACCTACACCAAGACAATACTGGAGTTCAAAAGGAACCACATCAAGGGATACGATGGGAGCTTCAAGGATCACCCTCAGCACCCTCACCAGTGCTTCATACAGCAAATAAGCAGCTACTATGAGCCCAAAGGCAAGGTCTTCCACTCAGTCTCTGAGGGAGTCGACTTCTACACGGATCTGCAGCAGAAAATACTACAGCGGGAACCAGAGCTGGACCTGGATGAAGTCTTGGCCCAGACAATTGGGGAGGATCGCTGTTAGGGATGAGTGCACAGGGACAGAGCAGTGGGGTTTGGGAGGCCTAAGAGCTCTGAACCAAGCACTGGCACCACTGTTAGCAGGTTTGGGGGAGCTCTTCCTTTCTCTACAGGGAGTGAGGAGGCAGGCACTGGTCAGGGCAACTACAGTAGCAGTTTGGGGGTCCTCCCTGGTCATACAGTGTGATGGGTGCCCTCACTGGACAAGGGTGAAACTGGAGGGACATGTTGGTGCCAGCTGTCTCCAAGCACTTTCAGAGCTGAGGCAGATGTCCTAATCCCAGTATTGCACTTGGGAAAAGATAGTCAGCACCATCCAGATGGCAAATTGCACTGCTGGGTAGTGTCACATTGACCTTCCATCAACTGCTACAGTTCAGTGCTATGGTGAAGGGCATCAGTGTTCATATTGGTCGGCTGTCACCCTCTCTGAACACCCTGTTTATTCTTAATTTCCAGGCCTAAACTCTTTTTCTCCCTGCCCCCAGATTAAAAATCCTGCTGCAGTAGGAACAGGGGGTAGCTTTCAGACATTTCTCTCCTCTTTCCTATCTGTAATGACTCCCACTTGTTCCCTTCTTGATTTTGGCCCAAAAACCTCCCGTTCTGAGGTACTTTGCTGTCTGTCTCTTTTTACTGTTTCTTCCCAACCTTTAAGAATTTGGCTGGACTTTTGCTTTTTACACTACTTCTATTCATCTGTTCCTTTTTGCCCATTGTAAAAATATTGCAAACAAGCCGCAAATCAAAACCCCAAGCAAACTGATAATCTCTCAAAGGTGAAACACTGGTTCACATGACACATGATGCTGTACACAGTATTTATTTTGCTTCACTGCAGTTCAAATACATTTTCCCAATAATATACAGACAGACTCTTTATTCGCAGTGGGGGCGGGGGGTGTGGGCAGGGTGAATTCACATTAAGGAGGAGCTAACATCACTGCTCTTGAATATCAGTTCTCTCAGGAAGAATCTCGGAAGAGTAACTACTTAGGTAACAGCCACTTCACCTTTCCCAGCAAGGTGGTGGCTGGACAGGAGGGAAGAGGCACTCCTGTTTAATCCCTCATACGTTACTGGTCCTCACACTTTCAGTCCTATTATGCAGCTCTATTAACTGACTACATATTATAAATACTAAACCCTGTCTAGAGGAAAATGCCAGGCCTAGAGCCATTGCTACAGTTGTGCTAATATATACAAAGCTATTTACATGAAAATACCAATAAACATATACAAACTGTTCACAGGCTCTGACATTAGGAGATCAGGGCCCAAGGACCAGCCTTGGGGCTTGCAGCTAATCCTGAAGGGCTATCCTGGAAGCTTTGTATAGAGATGTGGGATGGTGGAGAGGGTGATACAGCAAAGAGAGGTGTCAAGGGCCCAGGAGAGGAAACCCATGGCTAATGTGCCCATCTGGAAGGAGGGTCGAAGTCTGCTGTCACCTCACCACTCATGGGGAAATGTGGGGAGGCTGGAAGGGCACATGCTAGACAGAAGAGTCCTTTGCAATCCTCATCTCAGCCTGGCTCTGCTTAATGTCAAAGGCCAAACTTAGAATGGCATACTAGGAAAGCAGTTCTTGTATTGTTGCCCTAAACTGTGGGGAACTACTGGGGCACCAAAATGGTTCCTTTGTATATGGTCTTTTCTATTCCAAGAAAATTCATACAGATGCTCTTCAAATGCAACACAGGAGAATGATGGCACACCCTGGAGCACAGCTGAAAACACCTAACACACTATGAGCAAATGTGTCCCAGGGGAAGCTTGTTCCTCCTGGAGCAGCACACAGGGCCGGGCTGGCAAGGGAATGGCAATATTGAGTGCAGAATAGGGTTAAAATGCACAGAAAAGCTTTCTAGTTCTGTCTCTCTCTGAGCCTCTAAATCCTCAAGCAGCAGTGTAAGAATCAGCTTTTCTGTGACTAGATTGAGTGATCTTTACAGTGACAGGTGGGATCTGCTGGACTTCTATCCCAAGAGGGCTGTGATACATTTGCAAAGGGGGACTCTGCCCCCTGGACAGAGTCCAGTGATGTTACAGTGACTATTTGGGTTCATACAAAGCTTAAGGATGGAGAGAAATAAGCTGTGAACCTTTCATTTCTACAGCACCCACATACGCCTGAACTTGGCGTCCTGAACTTGGAACTGGGGAAGAAAGACACACATGCAAGGGGCTGGCAGATGCTGTGGGGACCATCTTTCTCTAGGTCAGATAATTCAGCCAGAGAACTAGTTTGTTTGTGAGTCTGGCAGCAGCACTTACAAGAGAGCTGAGAGCACAGGAGAAGTTGTAGATAAGACTAACTCTGCAAGAGCCAGAGGCTTCTCTCCAAAAATAAAAAGATTAAAGGTATCATTTAGCCACACCACTTGCCTTGACTCATCATGGCCCACTCTAGGCATAGAGTTTGTTAGACTGCTTGGGACCACTGGACATAAAAAGGTGTGTCCTAAATCTCATTCATAAATTAAACATACAAAAAATATACATATATTTTATAAATTAACACATATATATATAAAGCCTGATTTTATATATATATATGTATATAAATTCTAAATTCACATTTCTGCGTTACCTGGAAGGAAGCATGCAAAAACAGCATATGGAGGGGGAGTTGCTGAACAAGGTTTCTGTGGTACAGAACAGGTCTGCCTAGGACAAACCTGCCTCCAGCAGCATTCCCCAGATAGCTGAAGAAAGGGGAAGTGCTTTTAGCCCCCATTCCCTCTATGTAGCTGTTTTCCTGAAGATACACAGAGCAGCTTCCTCTATTCCCCATACAGGCCACAGGTCCAACCAACATCTGAAGAACCACCAGGCTAGAGCTGAAGAAGGAAAGGCAAACAAACATTAAAGCCAAAATCTATTATCATCCAGTCTGGCAAAGTAGTAATTTACAAGTCAGCAACAGAACCTGGGCACCACTATATGGAGGACCCTTGTTTGCCCATGTCAAAACAAGTGATCTCAGGCCCTCCTCTCTGATCCCTCTGCAAGTCTCTCAGTCTCTTATGATCATCACTCCTGTTTCTTTCTAACATCCTGTGCTGTGTTCAACTGCCAAAGTACATCTTTGCTTCACAATCTGTCCAGCTTATGCCCAAAGGGGCAGCCAGTCATCTTGCAAACAGTCTCTTTGCATCCCACTAGTCTCCTTCCATCCCAAAGAGCACCTTAACTGTGTCTGTAGGGAAAAGACCAGATGTTTTCAAAGGCCTGGGTTTCGTTAGGGATTCCTGCACAATCTCACCTTCTGAGGAAAGTCAGCAAATTTCATTCGGGCAAGAAATCGCCTCACTTCTCCACGGCTGATTTTTGGAGTGCTGCTGTCCTTTAACCACACCATTCGACCTTGACTCATCATGGCCCACTTCAGGCCCAGCTTGCTGACCGAGAGAAATCCTGGCTGTTTTTCAGAGGTTGCGGTTGTTGTCACAGTGATGTGGAATGCATCCTTTTGGAGATCATTAATTCCAACTGGTCCATCAGAAAAGGGCAAGAAAATAGTGGTGAGGAGTAAATGATTACATTTCTTCCAAAAGGCATTCTATAGCCCTTACTCAGTCAAAACATCCATTGGACTGAGAGTATATTCAGTCTGGCTTTACAATTCCATGTACCTTACTTGATAAGGAAAAAATTATCTTAACATTTTTCCATGGAAAAAACCTGAAATCTAGATCAGAAACGGAAGGGTTTGGTTCCAGGTTATGCTTTTGGGCTTGACATAGGATATGAACACATTTCAAAAATACAGTTCACTCTCAGCTTTTCTTCCCGCACCTGTCAGTAGCTGTTGTTTACCTCTATAAAAAGGGAAATTTGTAAAGCACTGGCAAGTCAGGTGCCTCCAGTCATTGCAGAATGATCTGTAGAGACCTCAGAAATCCCAGTTTCTAAAAACCCCTTAAAAGTAGTATTCTATTTGTTCTTGACTGAACTGTGTTTTTGATACAAGTCCAATTAGATGTTATTACTATGCAGCAGTTTTTCTATGCTTCCTGGCCTACTTCTCTCAGTTCTGGATGAAGTGATCTTTTATCCCACACTGCCATGCACAAGAGGCTGGCTATTTGCCAAACTGCTTTAGAAAGAGCAAGGAAATCCAACAGGGACTGTACAATCTTGTATAGATGTTAAATGCAGATCTACTTTTCCCTGAAAACATGCTTAAATACGGATTCCCCTTTACAAAAAGAAAGAGGAAGAAGCAGCACAGCTGCTCTCCCAAAGAGAAGGAGATGGCAAACAAAAGCAGAAGAGTATTTGAGGCGACAGAGAAAAGTTTCATAGTGATTTTTCATGCACTGCATTAAATTATAAATAGCTCCATGGAAAGCAACACAACTTCTCTGGTGTAAAACATGCATTAAATCAAACTTGAAGCTTTTGTTGGTTAAACATGTGTAAGAAACTTTGTGTGTCTTCTATTTGCAAAGTAGGGGGTAGACAGGATGCTCCTTCAGGAGGAAGATGAATCTTACTTCCTACTGTTGTCCTATGTGTGGTGGACCTTAGGTGCTACCTTTAGAGTCACAACTACAGCCCATTGTTTCTTACAGCTAATTCTCTCTCCATATTTCTAGTTTAGGTAGTTTCTCCTCCATTTGTACTCACCTGCTGAAGCAATGACTTTGTCTGTTGCATTGGTGAGGTCCAAAAGGACTGTAGGAAAAACAGGATGGAGGAGATAGAGGTGGTGCAGCCGTGGGCGCTCAGGTCTGGGACCAGGTTGCTGTTGGAAGGCAAGAGACAAAAACTTAACAGCTGGCTAGCAAAGGGGAGTCTAGCTTTGTCAAAAAATAAAGTTTTCTGACATGGTGTTGTGAAAAACTACGGTTTTACAAATATGAAATCCTGAAATCTTTTTTTCCCTAAAACAGAATTTGCTCTACAACTTCTGTTTGGTAAGGTTGGAATCTAGCTCTGTCATATGCAGCTTGATGGGCAAAGCTACAGACTGGAAGTTTGAGTCTCCATGCTGAACTGTACACCTGCAAGGACAGAAGAAGCACTCTGGGCTGGGAACAAATCTGCAGTTACAACTCCTCAGTGCTGCACAAAAAAATGAAATTCACAAATTCTTGGGTTTGTGTATGCACAATTTCTGTCAACAAAGCTTTACAGTGAAGAATTTGCACACAAAACTCCTGTGTTCAGGCTCAGAGAAGTCAGAATGTCAAAGTAAGAGATGTCCCTGACAGCCTTCTTATATGTTAGATTTCAAGTTCAGTGACAATAGGAATAAAAGACAGAGACCGCAAGTGCTTCACAGAGAAACCTCGAAGTGAAGAAAGGATGTGTGCTCACCAAACTTTGTAACACAGGCTGTGTTTCATCAGCCCAGAAGAGAAAAACAGACTTCTTGTCCAAAGTCATGACTGAGAGTGCATCGAGTTGTTGCCTCTGCCACGGAAGTTCCTGGTTCCAAACAGGGAGGCCAGATTTGCCGTCTATCACCACCACCTCAAGGCAGGGAGAGATCGAGCATTAATGGGTGTCAAGGCGTGGGTATGCAGAGCCCCCTTGCAGAGGCATGGCCTGTGCTGTTCCCTTTCGTGCCTGTGGCCACACAGTAATGAGTGCCAGCCAAAGAAACAGGAAGGGCGAGAACCAGAGAATGTTTGTCTCTTTTGAGCCATCCTCCCCCACTCCTATGCTGCCACTGCCCTCCTTGCCTTCACCTGTTTTACCTTTTTTTTCCCATCTCCAGTCTGTGCTTGCAGCATGAAGTCCAGAGTTTGGTCAGCACCAAAGTAACCTGGTACAGGCTGGCTGGAAATTTGGAAAAAGAAACAGTCAGCCCCATGGTAGAAAAAAAGCCATTTCAGATGGAGGCAGAATAGTTGCCTTCATCCTCCATTCTGCCTCTTTAACAGGCAGGATTTGTCATGCTAAATACGGTCTTTCATCCACTCAGAACTATTCTGACTGTCAGGAATCATTTGTTGGTGGATCAGAAAAGTGAAAAATGGTAAAGCAGCCCATGGTGCTTGTCAGCCATTCTTCAGAGCTGCCTATGTGGAGGGCATGCCTTGATGGGCTGTGTAGACATCTGTTTATCTCCCTGTACTTGACTCTATCATTCTTTCCTTTGCATGAGAACCTGTACAGTTGTTGCTGTAATTATAGAAAATTATCCAGCCCTTCCAAAATGCATTGGCACATTTGACCTCCAGCTGAAAGTAGATTTCCCAGGCTGCCTTAGCTGTGTGAAATGGATCTTAATATACTCACCATTAATGTCAGCCCATGATTCCTTGTATTCTTATTGCTGGCAGGTTTACAAGCCTTTTTATGACCTTAAACAGGTTAAATGAAGTCCCTTCTCATCCTCTCACTTCTGGGTGACATAACACATTAATATCTCTCATTATAATTGTTTTTAACCATCTTGCTTGCTTTTGGCTTTCTGAGCCTTGCCTCTGTCTTCCTTCAATTCACAACAGCTAGACACAAGGTTCTAAATAAGCACAGCTGAGTCCACAAAATTCACAGAACCGGAGATTTTATGACAAGGCAGGATCATCAGACTATATCCTCTCTTCTCTTATTTATGACAGATTACTGTATTTCACCCAATTAACCAAGTATCAGTAGGCTGACTTTGCCTCACATTTGATGAGATGAATTAATCACTTCTCATGACAGTCAGTTCTAATGATTAATTTCACCCAAAGAAATATTCCTGCATCTTCACCTTCTTGAACATGAATGGCTTTTGCCTCAAGGCACTAGTTCTTGCTATGCCTGTTAACTTCTATTTCTTCCACACACTTACGAACTCACCTCTCAGGCTTCTTTTGATCATATAAACTCAGGAATTTAAATCTTCCATTGCTAAAGCATTTTTTCCAGACCTTCTCTCAATTTTTTTCCAGCTTCCCCTTTAAAATGTGCATGACAGAATGGTTCCTGAACAGCAATCCCACAGTACCGCAATGGCTTGATTTTATACTTACGACATCAAACAACGTCATTTCCTTTACAGACACCTTTGGCAACCAGGTGTTGCTTTCAAGGCAGTATCATGAGACACTCCTATAGCTTGAAAGCTCCCCAGCAGCAAAATGAAGTAGCAGGCAATTCTATCCTATGACCACAAACTAAAAACATCTCCTAAGGTGCTTCTTCTCATGTCCCTTATGGGTTACAGTCAGTGGCAGATCCCACAAACTGAATGCAGACAGATGTAAGTACATCGGATGCTACCAATCAAGTGAAAAATCCCCTGGGCACTTTCTCAAATGAACCAGAAGGCTAGTAATTATTCTGCCCAACAGTAATCCCCACAGCAACCTGCTATTAATCCTCTCTCATCTGAAACATCCATTTACAACACAATTTGCAACTGCTTACTCAATTTCATGGTCTTTGAACTTCGCCCTTGTTTTATGACTACTGATTCTCCTTTATGGTTTTCCAGGGATCTTGTCAAAAGCTATCTGGAAATGCAGCACATCTGCAGTAGCTATGTTGGTTTTCTCAGAAATGATTTCCACAGGTCTGGACTTAGTCTGCCTGGATGAAGTGGTGTGCTTGGGGCAGGTTTACCCAAGAAAACGGGCGCTCACAGCTGGCTCTGAAAGCTTTGTCTAACAAGGAATTCAGTCAGTTTGACTCTGTGGTAACACCCCTGAGCTGAATTTGTCCCCCAGCCTGTGGTGCTTAAGTAGAACTTAAGTTCTAAAAAAAACCAAACAAACCTCTTAATTTAATGCTTGCACACAATACATGCTGTGTAGCAAATTTTGTCTTTCTTAACTCAGAAAATAGGTAGTCCAGGACTTTAGCACAGTGGCATAGAACAAGAACTGCTTTCATTATTTTTCAATCATTATCTGACAGCTCCTCTACATGTATTGTCCTCTGTCCCTTGGGAGGTCAGGGAACAGGAAAAGGCAGCAACCTTGAATACTAGCTGCCCAGAGATGTTGTGAAGTCTCCATCCTTGGAGATTTTTAAAACCTGACAGCACACAGCTCTGAGTAATTTGCTCTAGTTGAGTCTGCCTGAGCAGGTAGGTGGGATTAGGCAACCTCCAGAGATGCCTTCCAACTCAACCGTACTGGTAAAGAAGTTTTTAACCCTTCTTGATTTGTATTTTCCAATTTATTACTGCATCCATTTAGAAATTTCTCGTGTATAACTGATTCCACAGCACCTATGAAGTGGCTTTGCTTAGTCAGTACACATTTACCCTTTAAACTCGATGCCAGACACATTCAGAAGTCTGCGGATTCTGGGCCCAAAACACTTCTAGTCCATTTTCTTTCCCCATAGCACAATCAACTAGCCATAAGCCATTCCTAAAGTTGTGGCTTATGTCACCCATCAGCCCTCAAGAATGTGGACATTACCTGAATATTAAACATAGCTGAACACCCATTTTCTTTTTCTTAATGAAGTTCCAGTGCCTTCTTCCCATTTATGCTCTTGACAGTTGGGTAACACTGAGCTGAGAGCTGCTTTTTTTATTCTCAATACTAGAGCAAGCAATTGTTTCCCATGTAATTTCCCTCAACTGTGCCCAACTGCCCTTTGCAAATATTTAATACTGGGCAAGCTGAAATTGCTGGTTATTACCAATCCACAAGATCTGGAAAATGACTTAATTTCCATGTGTGAAATTAGAGGATGAGCAGTATTATTTTAAGGTTTACATTTAGTATAGATGGTGCGCTGTCATCAGAATGCTCATTTTCAGCTTTCAAGGAACATTAAGATCTCTGGGCCATACTCATTCACCTGCTCTAAATTCTTTACATCACTAATGTAACTGATCCTCTCCACTGAAGCCCTGGACAGCAGGTGGGCTGAATCACACATCAGTGATTCACTGAATTCCAATGCAGCATCATTCCCATGACTTCAGTGTTGGGTACCTGAATCAAGCCCCTTATTTGTGATCACTCAGAAGCACAGCTCAAGTTTCCTGTCTTCTGTTCCTTGCTCCCCCTGCCCTCCTCACTTTGCTCAACAACACACACCTCCAGTTCTTAGATTCCTCTGCAGACTTGGAGAATTACTGTCAATTGCTTTCTAAGGAACACGTGTGCTTACAACTGGAAGTCAGGAAATGGTACAGGAGGAAATAGGACAGAAAAATGTTCCCAGTAAGTTACCTGCTGATATTCTGCAGCTCCAGGGTCCAGCGGGGCTCCAGGTCCTGTCCCCTCAGCAGGATCAAGCTCTCTTTGGTTGTGATGAGCAGGTTGCTGCAGTTTGTGTCAGGTGTCTTGACTGTCTGTAGGAAGTCAACACCCTCACTGGGACAAATGGAAAACAGAGAGGAGATCAAGGCTTGTATCTGCACATCTCAGCAGTAGCTGCCTGTCCACATGGCAATTCCCATCAAAGATCTGAGCTATACTTGGAGAAGTCCATCTTTTCCCCAGTGATGTGGGCTCCTCAGTTAAGTGAGCTAAATTCAAATGTGGGGTCTTCTGAACATCATGAGTTACTATAAAAAGCATGAAGTTTGAGAGTTCACATTTGCTCCCTCCCTTTATTCCTATCGAAGACTGCCCCACAATTTGGCAGTAAAAAAGAATTGAGCTGAAAAATCGCAGCCCAAACAGACTGAGCTTCCCAAAGAGACTCCATTAGCTGGGAACACCTCTTTTTTTCCCTTCAGCTATGCACACAGGGCTGAAAAAAGGAACAAGGAACAGGACCAGCTAAGGTCTCCCTTTTATTATACTCTGTACTTCTTTTGCTAGGACAACCAGAGGACAGGGAGGAAATGATGAGTTTCCCACAATATTCCCCAGTTATCAACCAGACAGTGAAGAGAAGGACAGTACTGAAGTAGAAGTGACCACCTCTAGGAGCACTAATAATTTACCCTACCCTCCCCTTCCTCTCCCAGAAGGAGCAAGATGACAAGTCCATCTTCTACCTGTAAATGCCAATGAGTTCTGACAGGTTGACAGATCTGCGCTTTTCCCACTCTGGCTCCTCCTGCTGCAGCATTGCAGGAAAGTTGTCCCGATTTCTGGCTTGGGTAAAGATATCCCTCAGGGCAACTGCTTGAACGTTACCTGCCAGGAAGAGTAAAGATGAAGAGTCCTGACTGCAAAAGATAACCTAGTAGAACAGAGGGTGATTGGGACCACTGCAGTTGTGGTAGAAGGCAACGAAATGCCCAGAGCTGGAACTTTCCTGGCATGATTTACCTTTGCGAAACTCCAAGGTTTTTGAGACTAGCAGGTATTGGTGCTCCTGTACTTTTCCACACCATGGCAGTGAGACTTGTGCTTTTGCCCTCCTAGCTTTTACAGCAGAAGGCATGGCAGAAATATCCAGGGGATGCTCTGGACCATTTTAGGTAAAACCAATGTTTTCTCAGGAAGGTGAAGTGCTGCAGACGCAAGGTGCATCTTACCAAAACCAAACAGGATGTAGATGGCTCCCCGGCTGGTGATGTGGACTTGGGGGCCAATCACTTTCCCTTCTCCATTGGTGCTGTACTTCACAGGCCCACCCAAAGCAGTTCCAGTCTTTCCTGATACCAAGATGAAAAACACATCAGGCTGCAAGGAGAGAGAGGTAGAGATTTTTATCAGTGCTTTCACGCACCTCTGCACTTGCAATCTTCCCCCAATACCACAGCAGGAAGATTCACTGATCTTTTCCCCCTCAGTAAGGTCTAGATAGTGTTTGCTTTCTCTTTGCTCAGTCTGGCTTCCTGGGCATCTTATAGTCATGTTTTTCTCTTGACTGAAATGCACCAAATACAAAAGGGACTTAAATAACCTGAGCTCCTCTAACAACATCAATGTTAGAATTGTGGGGAGGGATGAGCATAAAGGAAATCTGCATCTGAATTAATCGCACAAGTATTTCTTTCTTTTGGATAAGCTAAATGCCCCTTTCTCCAGAGATCCATCCCTGCACTGCTGCTGAACACTCACTTCAAACCACACATTCACTGAACAGAAACAGATAATTCTCAAGTCTCAGTCAGGTGCAAATAATGACCCTTCTGTTCATTCCCAGCTGTCAAGAATGCAGGTAGTGTCATTCCTGTTTGATCTCACTGCTCTGTCCTATTGGAAGAAAAAGGGTGCTTTTCAGCAAAATCCAAGGGAATGAAGATTAGGGGCTCTTGTGGTTTCAGTTACAGTCCTTCCACATCAGGTTGTTTTTCCTCTACCCAAATAGTAAAGGTCCTTCCAAACCTGAGGAGGGATATGCTGTACCTGTGTCTCTTTGAGAGCCAGAACAACAATATCCCTAATCCCATCTCCATCCACATCTGGAAGAGTTGCAGCTGGTGCAGCCAGGATCCCACTTGAAAGGTGAATGGAGTTCAGTGTCCAGATGGTCTTGCCTGTGGGAAGAACAGGATAAAAGGGACCTGTATTAGGGCAACCAGAGGGCATCCCTACAGGGTTCCACAAAACCTTCTTGAAAAACGAGCAAGAGAGATTATTTCTCCCATTCTGTGTGAAGGGGAAAGACAAACCCACAAACTGAGACAAGCTGCAGTGGGAAGCAAAATTCTTCTCCCAGCATTTCTTCAGATTGCCTTTGAGTCAGGCCTCAAGTCCTGCTGTGCTTCCTTCTCAGCATCTCTCTAAAAGACCCGGGCCCTAAACAATTTCTGAAATAGCAGAGAATATTCAAGGTTCACTTTACGAAGGAGAACCTAAATGAGAGTGCTGCTCTGCAGGACAGCAGTTGTTTGCCTCAGCCAGCAGTAAAGGCTAGGTAGATGCAAGGAAAGGGAACAGATGGATGGTTCTGATATTCAAAGTGCAAATCTGTGTCTCAGTTAAATTCCCAGCAGCAAATTACCACTCCAGCATGACATGCTCACTCCACCTCAGGGTGAAAGCATGTTAGCAGACGTGATGTCAAATGGTTGAGCAGTCCAGCATGGACCCAGCTGGAAACTCAGTAAAACCAGATTTGCAAACTTGCAAATAAACATCAAAAAAAGGCAACAATTAAATTTGATGCTTTTACTTTTTCACCATTCTTTTGCCAACGCTTCTACCTTTTCAGTCTTTAAAAATGCTTTTCTGCTGCTTCTGCTCTGTAGGATAAGGTTTGCCCCTGTATGATAAAGTAAACCAAGGGACAAACTTGTCCATTAATAACACTACTACTGCTGGTAAAGAAGGCAGCTCATGGTCCTTACCATGCAAACTGTGCAAGTAACCTGGTCCCTAAAAGCATTTGAAAAGTGTGGAAAGATAGCTACAGGTAAAATTAGAGGAAACTTGAGAAGTTATATTCACATCCTACAGAAGTTCTAACGGTGTGGAAATTACAGGGTAAAATACAGTTGCTGCTCCCTGGTTGGAATGTGGTTGGCATGCCCGAAACCTATTCCACCATGATTCCCCAACCTGCAACCATAGCACCTGCTAATGGGAATGGAACAGAGCGGGGAGTGGAGTGGGAATACCATGGCCAGCTGTAGAAATCCTTGCAGGAAGGGGAACTTAATGTTCCTTTGTAGCTGATTAATGGCACAGTACCTGTCAGCCAGGGGAGACAGGAGATGTCTTGTTGCTGAGCCAGCAACTGTGGTGAAATTGTTCTCCTTGGATGAACTGGGTTCACTAAAACCTAACTGTAATATTAACCCATGCCTCCATCCCAAAGTTACCCACTTCACAGTACCTTTTGGTTGATTCCAAAAACAACCCTATACCTACCTATGAGTATTTCTGCCAATGAATTAATGTGGTAGAACAAACAGCAATCAGAGAACGAAGGTGCACGTGATGAAGTGATTAAAAATGCAATATTCGTTCACATCTAATCAATTCAACTATGGGCCTAATTTCTCTGCAAGGTTTCCTGGATGTCGCGTACATCCTTATGTAACTTCTCTGAGAATGCTGTTCAGCTTTGCAGTGCTGTTAGGTAGGTCCTGAGTTGTACCAGTAGCTCAATCCTAATCAGAACAGACTTTATATATTCTTTATGACATGAGGAAGCTACAGGACAAGATTAACACTTTGAAATATTCTGAGATGTAGGATGAAGATGCTGCCACAGAGACGAAATGTTTTGGATTCTCTTATCCTGTGTAACTAGAAACTCATTAGTGTTTTGACTCCTTCCTGTGTGCCACTAAGTAATAGCCACTGTGACGAGCCAGAACGAAATTATTCATGCTTATTAGTCATTCAAAGAAAACAAAAAAAGCAGTAGCATATTTCTAATATGCTGGTAGGTGACTTTACCTGTGGAGGCACTGAGAAGGCTGAGGAATTTTGATGTTCCTGTAACAAGGCAGACAGGCCCTGCAGCTGCCCCCAGTGATAGCCCATTGCACTGCAGACTCCGAGTCTCCTCTGGAAGCTGGATGGACCACAAGGTGCTGCCATTCATACCAGAAAGTGCCACCACAGTTACGGAGGGTCTAGAGACACCTAGAAGAGGCAGGAAAGAGAGGATGTAATTCCTTGGTACCGGAAGGGTTACTATGACCACGTTGCCTTGGGTCCTTGTGCTGGAGTTCCAGCTCTAGCTCCTGGAGCTGAGTGGTTCAAGACAGACAAACCCACACTGCCTGAAAGCAAAGGTCAAATATCACCCCATGGCTGAATTTCTCTGCTGCAGAGCCTAGCAGTAATCGCCAAACAAATTGGGCTGAACATCAACAGCCCAGAAAATCATGGAGGTTGGACCTGAGCTCATAGCAAGAAATGTGGTCAGCTAGGCAGAAAGAACCAAGTTCCTGGGGACAATGTGCTCATTTGTGCTGACTTCCTCCTGTGAAATTTGCTGCTGTCAAACCAGACTGATTCTTCTGATCCCCTCTTCCCTTAACAAAACAGCTAGCACCAAGGGGAAACCTTAAGTGACGCCCAAGGCAGACATCACCTCATACAGAAGTGCTGAGTTGTTTGTAATTCTGGAGCAACAGAAGGTGACTGGTGGTCTGAGAGCTTTTTCCTTTGTTTTCCAAAGGAGTTTCATTTTTGTGAAAAACAGACTGAATGTAACCAATTGGTGTAACTTGGCATTCTTTTTCCAATTCACCAGTTAGCACAAAATAATTGTGAAATAACGTAGTCTATACTGTTTCAATTGACTGTTGGCTCTGATTCCAAATACGATCAACTATTAGTCCAGCCTGCCCTCAGCTTTAAGAGTGGTTATTATAATTAATCTCCACCTAGTGTGGTCACATCACAGTTTAAGATGAACTCCTACACATTTCAAAAGAACAACAGACCCAGTCAACCTCTGTCTTACTAGCAACACATACAACATGTGACCTGATGACAAAAAGAGCATATATGGGCCAGTGGCTAAATACAAGTCTGAGTCCACTCTCTAAATCAAACTCACTCTCTTCTCAAACTGAAAATCATGTGGCTTATGCTAAGGGGTGCCCCAGACCAAGTTATCTTCGTTACATTGATAGGGACCAAGAACAACTCCTGAATGCAGCTCACAGCCGTTGTGTGTACAAGCTGGAAAAACAGTTAAAAATGTCACAGTTTATTCCACTGGGTGCCTATCCCAAGCTTATCTCTACTTGGCACTGTGTGAATGCCCCAAGCACAAGCTACAGGTGGGCTGATATCCAGCTATGTGAGTTTTGGATTGTGATCTGCTTACACCTGTTTTAGCGTCTGGTTTTTGTCTTCCAGCCCAGGATGTAACTAGGTATGACTAGTTTCATTCAGAGCATGCTGACTATATGTATATCTGGGATAAAAAATAAAAACAATGCAATGGCAAAAATACAGAATGCAAAGACAACCTATATGAACTGAATACAGCCTTTATGTCAACAGTATCTTCCTCTCTCACTTATTTTTTAAGTTACTTTACAGTTTTCTCTATGTTCATAGGTTTCTTTTTATAGGACTTGCTGTGAAATACCAAGGGCCTTGCTTGGGCCATGGAGAAAGGCATCTCCCCTATCCTCTAACAGTATTTTTATTAGCTCTTTCAAGAGCCAAGGCATTTTTCTCCCTCAAGAATTTTCTTCAGGTTGTGCAATGTATGCTCACTCCCTGAATATGTCTCTGAGACTGAACAGATTCACCTAGTACCAGGCGATGCCAGGATAGGCAGACCAAGTAGAGCAGGCAGCTGGGAACCTGCAGGACTTCAGAAGCCCAGGGCAATAGGATGCCACCAGATTTGGCAGCCTCTGTGTAATGGTGGCCAGTATCAGCAGGCTCTGCTATGTTACCTGAAGGGTGTGAGGGCTAACACAGAGAGCAAGGCAGCCAGGAGGAGGAAGCAGGGCAATGCCTGCGGAACAGCCAGGCACAGTAGCTCCCCCATCATCAGTCTATCATTTGTGAATTAACAGAGATTTGGAGCCTGGCAAGTATATGGAGTGACCTGGAGAAAAAGGCAGCAAAGTGAGGGTGTTTCCTACAACACTAACCTACAAACAAAGTAAGCGTGCACAAATGCAGGATAAAGAGATGGAATTGCCCCAAGATGAGGTAAGGGCAAACACATGATGTTGACCAAAAGGTATAAAAGCACAGGCTTGTAATGAAAATTTTAAACATGACCAACCACAGGCACAGTACACCAGCAATTTTAAGGAACTCTGAAAAGAGCAACGCAGTGGATTTGCAGTGACAGGAACTCTTCCCGTGTGTAAGACAAACATACAAAGGTCCATACTGACACTTGAAGAGGAATAGGAAGGAGCTGCAGTGCTTACCCATGACACTGGCATTCATCAAGGCAGTGAAGACAATGAGGATGTCAGGAAGGCCATCACCATTCACATCACACAGTTCCAGTGGGGATAACACACCACCTGCAACAATTACAGAGTCACCGCATGTCAAAAAGGCCATCCTCATTTTTCACACCAGGAGAGGAGGGCTGGCCCAGAAATGAGACTTGTGGGTAGACAAGCCTCACAAAGTTTGCTAAGGGACCAGAAAGGGCAGGCAGTTCATACCATGGTAAGATCTTTCATTGCATGGAAAGGCAGAAATGTAGCATCTGGGTCAGAGAAAGGAAAAGGAAAAATGGAGGAGCTAACAGAAAACAATTCATGTTTCCCACTTCAATTTCTGAGGTGATGTGGAGCCATGTACCTTATGAAAAGGTTAGATTTGGAAGCCAGGGGCAGAAAGCAAGGAGGGAGAGACATATCTAGACCTGGCAGAAATTATTTCACAAAACAGTGTTACTTTATTGCAGAAGCCAGAATGGGAGATACTTTAGAAATGTTACCAGTGGCCCATACAGGATAACAAAAGATCTCAAATGTTGATTTATAGGTACAAGCAGGACAAAAATACAATGGAATAAGGTTAGTTAAGCTAGTTAGAAGACACAAAGACCTCTATCCCTCTCCTCTCGAACACAACCACATACTTCAGCATGGAGGTACTGGTAAAGTCCAGGCTGTAGAAAGGGAGGCACTGTATTTTAAAGTGGGCTGGGCCATCTCCATCTGGAACAGAGCACAACATCCGGACAAAAAGGCAGGATGGAAGAAGAATCTAAATAATTTTTGATGTTGGCAGAAACAAAATTTTGTGGCACTGTTATCTACTGATGCCAGATTTCACAGGCCTCAGCTTCAAGAGTGCAGGACACAGCCACCTGTCTATTATCTCGGAGCATCTGTAGTGGAGAGGGAGGGCCTCTGCTGACCTGACTCTCCCAGATAGGTTTCTCCCACCGATGCCCAGCCTGGGAGCTGCCACCTCCCCCATGCCAGATGCTGTTTCTGGGGCTTTCTCACCTGCTCCCTGACCTAGGTTGCGGTTCCAGGTGTTATGCAAGTCTCTAGGGGGACAGGGAATTAGAAATGCGCACACCAACACAAGAATCATCGAGATCACCACAGTGAGCAAAAAGATCGCAGTGCGCAGGTATGGCATGAGGGAGGGAGCAGCCTTCTGCTCCAAACTCCCGGCCGTCTCTGCAGGATAACCCTCGGGCGCGCTCTCTGACGTGTGCTGCTTTGTCATCCCAACCTCCACATCAGAATCAGGGTCCTGTATCTCTTCAGGAGGGCTCTTCCCGTTCTTGACCCCCCCATTCTTCTGGATGTTGAGTACAAGGTCATCTTCACTTTCATCACTGTCAGCCTGAGTGAGGGGATCGTATTCCCCAAGGTCTGGGCTCTTCTTTCCTGAGAAAAAAGATGGAGGGAGACAATAAACATCAGTTCCTCACTTTTGCAGGATCTCAGTGGAGAAAAGGCTGCAGTGGAGAGTGATACAAGAAGGGATGACAGAGTAGTCTGCATTTTGAATGGATCCATGTGAGAAGTGTGAGAGAAATGACAGGGTCTCTCCATGTTTCACAGTAGCAGCTGTGGGAGAAAAGATGCTGGCAGTTTATTTTCCTCAGACAAACGTGTGTGGGTGTGTGTGTATACATATGTGTACGTGTATGCATATGTCCATATGGAATTCACGGCTGATTTAATTCTAATCCTTTCTTGACTAGTAAAGAGATACATGAACTCTCCCTGAAGATGAGGGAAAAGTGATTTTACCCCTTTGGGCCAGTAACATGCTGATGTCTGGAGGGATCAGGCTGCTCCTCCAAGACACCACCTTCTCTGCACGGCTCAGCTCTGCACGAGGGAATGCTCCAACCCCTGCAGCAGGCAACCACAGTGCACCTGCTCTGTTCCTGCTCCTGCCAGAGCCAACAGCCTGTGCTTAGCCTGGCCAAGATAGATAACTTGGTACTGATCCCTTCAGGTGGTGGTTCAGGAAAGTAGCTTAGCTTTAGGTGTCTCCTGCACAGATGCCCAGCACACAGACGACTTCTCCCCCAAGCCCTAGACAGCCACAGGGAGTGTGGTGAGGGAAGGTGTAGAGGCTGGTCACGCACCCTGGCATAAGCCCAGAGCCATCTGTTTATGGGGACAGGAAAGATCACGCAGACTCACTGCCCTGAGCTACGAGTGGAGGGTCACGTCTCAGGGAGCTGCCCTGTGCAACAAGGCTGGGCATGGAGCCATGGCCACTGCTTTGATGATTGCGGAGTCCCAGGCTGCTTCTCTCTCCTATTCCAAGGTGGCACTTTGCTATTCCAGGTATCTGTCTCATTTCCTTTTGTTTAAAGCTGATCTGAGACAGGAACTACCTTGTGCCCGAAGATTCCTCAAGTGATATATGCAAGGCATAACTAATAAGCAAAAATATGCAAACTGTAACCCCTCTCAGACACTAAGATGATGGGAAGGCTTTAACAAAGTGGAAATTTTAGGACTTTTTTGACTACTCTTCCTGACTAAGATACTATACCTTACTTCTAGTTCTCCTGTTAAAGACAGACTCAAGTTACACTGTACTGTAGTACCTAGCTAGTGCAACACACCTATTTAGCATAATCTAGAGTGTATTTTGCAGCACATGTATCTCATTTCTTCCTCATTTCTCACCCCACAAAAGGATCTTCACTTTCCCTTCATCTATCACTTATATGTGGTATTCAGCTTCATTTTTAGGATTTAAGAAAACCTTTCAACCCCACTTAAAACCAAATGCCCCACACTAGGTGGAACAGCCAGGACAACTCACCTACGCTGAACAGAAGGAAATAAAAATATCCAACACATTCACATGTCTAAGTCAGATTCTTCCTTTTTGAACTGGTGGCTTCTACAAAAGACACAAAAATCTGGTGCACATATACACTCCAAAAAGCAGTTCCTTGTGGAGGCAGAGCACCCAGCCATGACATACTGCATTCCTGTGGGTTGGTCTGGTGTTGTGTGGTGACACACCGCATTGTGTGGTGTGTTGAAATTCACACTGCTCTAAACATGTGTTCAAAGTGTGGGCTTTTCAGGAAGTCTTGATAACTTTGGCTCCATCCTGTAAATGCACAGAAGGCCACCGACCTTTGTGACACACAGCTCTCTGCTCAGAGGTTGCAGCGTAAATTTCACAGGTGTCTATACTGTAAGTTGTGCTAGAAAGTGACAGAAAGACTACTCAGTCAAACAAAAAATTCCAGGGAGGTCTGACTGCCAGGGTATTTGCAGCTTCTCACAACAGATCCAGATGTGCCAGTTCAAGCCAGGTCAGAATGGCATGAAAAACAAACGTGGCTGGCCCAAGAGTAAACGGTATTTTGCCTGGGAAGTCAAAGTCGGACAGTTATGTTAACTAGACTGCTCCCGATTTTGGAAACTGGTGAGCTTGGAGTAAAACAACTCAAAGCATACTTATGCTTCAGATGTTTATGTTATTTTAATTATGTTATTTTATTTTAATATGTTATGTTATTTTAATTCCATATAGGTTATGTTATTTTAATTCCCAACAGTCAGCCAAAAGACTGGAACCTGCTGTTCATCTTTGGAACAACTGCAAGCATTGGTATCGATTAAATTTATCTGGAACAGTTTTGTTCTGGATCCGTACAAGACAGAAAGGACCTTGAAAATATGGCTCACCCACTCCTTTAACTGACAGGGACCGAGATGCTGGCAACACTGACAGTGGTGTCAACCACAGTCTGTAATAGGAACACCTGTCCTACTGAGAACCACTGATCAGTGGCTAGGAAACAGCTACTACATGTAACGACAGCTTTTGATGGTCTACATAGGAAAGAATTTGCAGAATTATAGGAGAGCTATAAAACAGAGAGCTGCTCAGTCTTAATTCATGCCTAAGCCTGACTAGGAATCAGAAACTGGTACTCCTTCACCCTATCTTTCCTCAGAAGGTTATCTGGCACACCTACAAGGCATAGCCACTCAGTAAAGTCAGGCATAAAGTGCCCTGCTGTTTTGGTTTTTTTTAAGCCAAAAGAAGGGAAGATACTGCCCTTTAAGAGGGGCTGTTAGAGCACTCATCTAGCACATGTCAAACCCAATTGTATATCTTATCTCAGAGGATTCAAACGCGTATCTCCCACCATTCAGAGAGAACCTTAACCAATCTGTAGGTGTTCTGGCAATGTGTCTGGAATGCTGGCAAGGATGTGCTCAGCTCAGCCTCCCAAGGCTGTTCTGTGGTGCAGAGAACATGTAACTCATGATTCACCTGGCTGGAGAGAGAGCAGAAGGAACATGACTGTTCATCCACATTTTAGGTCACTTGCTGTGGGAAGGAGGGATAACACACCTGGCTTTCACAAATCACTCCCAGATGATTTTTTAGCACAAAAGCACAAACATAAAAACCAGTAGAGAATGTGTGAAAACAGAGGCAGTCTCACACCATTTAGAGAATGATGATTTATTTATAAGTGCTCCAGAAGTCAAATTCTTTCCTTTCTGGTCAACAACAAGGCTCAGGCTGGGGGAAAACAGTCCATCAATAGAAAGCTAAAACTGGCTC
Organism: Machaerirhynchus nigripectus; assembly: GCA_013397975.1. Classification (NCBI taxonomy): domain Eukaryota; kingdom Metazoa; phylum Chordata; class Aves; order Passeriformes; family Dicruridae; genus Machaerirhynchus; species Machaerirhynchus nigripectus. The sequence goes on along the minus strand of VZRQ01006062.1, from coordinate 100,299 downwards.
TGTTGCAAGCAATCAGCTGTCAGGAAATACATACAGTTTACAGTTTTTCATCGTGGAAGTAGAAATGTTAAGATCTGAGCTGGCCTTTGACCTCTTCCTCTATCCTTTCAGGAGATACGGTGAGAGTTTGACCTCTTGGTCAAACTCTCACCATATCTCCTGAAACGATAACCACTGTGTAGCCTTCATGAGAAATTAGTCTCTGCACTAAAGCAAGTGGCAGTTCTGTGGCCTTATGTAGGCACCAATCTGTGTAACTCACATTTTGTTATCTGTCTTCCAAAGAGACTCCAAGTGTATATAAACCTTGCATCCACTTCACAGGTATGGAGCTAGGATCAGCAGTCAGTTTCCCTACTGCTGTGCGTTCCCTCCCTCCTACAGGTAGAGTCAACAAAGCATCTTCTGTTCTGACCTGCTCTAAATCATATTCCATTTTCCATGGCATCAGTGATAAAACAGAGGATCCCATTCAGTGGCCCACCGTTACAATCAGAGGAAGCTACTGATCACATCACCCTGGATTTTCTTTTTTTTTTGCAGCCACTGGAAGAAAAAGCGAACACTGATGATGGAGGTTTTCAAAGGCAGAACAGAGGGAAAATGCCCCAAACTTACTGGTTTTCAAGGGCAGTAGGTCTCTAAATTGCACTTTATGACTTCAAAAATGCCCCGTGCATTTGCCAAATGCTGTTCTTGTACAGACAGCTCTTGCAACTGCTACAGTAGAAGAATGTGACCTCTCAGTGAAGAACAGATGATCATCGTGTGATCATGATCTGGAAAGAAGGCACCTGTGAGGTGATCTGTGTTGAAATGAGGGCCCAGTCATAATAAAATATTCATTTCTAGTGCTGATGACTTCAAAGATATTAATTGTAATCTTATTTTTTCTGGTTTTGACTGACTGGAAAGGCTTTTCTTTGCACTCACTTTGGAGTGGAAGGACTAGATTTTGGACTTTAGAAGAGTGCAATTTTCAATGCATTATTCCAATGATGGCACACCAGTCCTGGTATCTGTTGTACTCACTTCACGTTCTGTTTATTTTTTCGGCAGTTGGCAGGCACCAGTCACTGGGTACTGCAGACGTATCTCTAAGCCCATGAGGAGGTAAGTCGCCACATATTGATTTTTAATTAATTTAATGAGATGCAGCAGGAAAAACAGATATAGCAACAGGCTTTCTCCTTTCTCATTGCTGTTGGAAGTTGCATTTTTCAAGAAATAAACACACACAGGAAAGGTATGATCTCTGCAATTTAACCTAAGGACTGATGCAAGAACTGTTCTCTTAAGTGCAGTTACAAGGCCTGTTATGATCTTTTCCACATCAGTGTCTCCCAGCAGCAGATATCAAATAGATCACGCTGGTTTCAAGAGTCCCAGAAGAGATCTGTACTTCTAATTGCACAGTTCCCCAGTGGTCATGCCCTAATGCACACACCTACACCTACCAGTTTGCCCTCTTCCTAAACAGATCTCATGGTAATGTATTCCTTCCCACTGTGACAGACATATATATATATGTAAAACCAGTAAGAAACCAACTTGCAAACAAAATTTCTTTGAATGAGACTCAACAGGTACCACATAAACTAAAAGTAATGACTCCCGGCAAGGGTTATGAACAGAGGGCAGGAAGATCCTTGAAGACATTATTGTGACCTTCACAGACTGATGGAAGAAGAAAGTACGATCAGTCCACTGAGTGCAGCCTCACAGACTGGGGCAGTGCAGGACCACAGCGGTGTGTAGTGCCAAGGAGGAGCCTTCCCCAGCAGCACACAGCTGGGCCCTCTCTCTGTCCCAAGCGCAAGACACTTTTAGGAAGAGCAATGAGGCACTTTCCCATTGAAGTTAATGCAGCCAGGTGCATTGGCACTGTCTACAGTACACCCAACAGCAACTAGCATGTTCCCAAGATCTGGTTTGGCAAGGTATTTTAATTCCCTTTTTAATCTCCTTACTGAAGAGAATAGCTCTTGGACTGCTGCTCACCGCACACAATAGCCCCTTATGCTTGAAAATCCTTTCATCTCGCTGAAGATCTCTGGCTGGAAGGTGTAGTGGCGGCAGGCAGGCTTTAAACATTTACCTGGTTAATTGCAGTGGCACTTACCGAACTCCTGGCCTGACTTCTGTGGGTAAAACCCGGCAGGAGCGGATCTGAGAGAGACTGGGCTTTCTTTCCTCCCGCGCAGTCCCGTCACTGGACGAGGCCCAGGCCCCCTCTACCACACACGACGCCCTCTGGGCCCCGAGACGCTGCCCCGGCCCCTGCGTCCCTCCCTCGGCCGCCCCTCACCGCCTGTACCCCTGGGCCTCACCCCTCATCGCCACATCACTATGGCAACGCGCCCCACAGCCCTCAGGCAGCGGCACCCGCGCCTCCCGTGACCAGGCTGTCCCGGGCGCGGCTGCACCTGCTCTGCCCTGCCCTGCCCCCGACCCACCCGGCCCGGCCCGGCCGGCGCCCGATCCCTGCCCCGGGCGCGCAGACCTTACCCGGCAGCTTCAGCGCCCGGGACAGCACCGTAGCCATGCTGGACACGGCAGTGCGCACGCGCGCCGCCCACACCTCCCCGCCCCTCCCCGCGCCTCCCCGGGGCCTGCTGGGAATTGTAGTTCCCAG
>VZRQ01006062.1:82313-97589 GCA_013397975.1 Machaerirhynchus nigripectus | reverse complement strand
GGGGGGGGCGCGCCGGGGGCAGCGAGCCGTGACCGAGGGCAGCCCAGATCTCCACAGCCTGCACGACTGTGTGGGCACAGACAGATGGAAAATAGGCTTGTCGTCCTGAGGGGTTAGCACAGAAAGTGCCAGTCCTTTTAAATTGGTCTTGCTATACATATATGCCTTCATTCTTGGAAAGCTTTTGGTTGGAAGAAATCCAGTTGTTTCCGTTTTATTTTGCAACTGTATTTTATTTTATTTTATTTTATTTTATTTTATTTTATTGTTGTCATTGATTAATTACAAAAGACGGGCAGGCTGTTTTCCAAAGCTTTCCTCAATCATCACCGCAGCCTTCCGAGGTACATGAAGAAGTGAACTCTCCCTTTCCCACAATGGGGAAATTGAGCAAGGAGGGTTTTGTGGCTTCCCCAAAGCCACAAGGCTCCAGCCTCCTGATTCCCAGGCCCACGCATGAGCCATCTAACACCGCCGCTTCTTCAAGTCATGATTTGTGTGAGAACTCACAAGGCAACGTCCTTTGTCACTGAATAAGAGGAAGGAGTATTGGCTAAATACATCAAAAGAGACTCTGCTTGGCTAATGAACACATCCCATTTCCTCAGCATCTGCTGCTGCTGCTCTAGCTTTCCCCTGTTTCAGGTGCTGTTTCTGCAAATAATGTACTTAGTCTTTTGTGTCCAGGTCTGTTCTGGAACTCCTTAAATAGTAACAACAAATAAGGAGCAGAAGAGAGACACCAAGTGGTCTAGCTGGCGAAGAGAATTTTTTTTCCAGATATGAATGGGAAAGAGAATAGTTCTGATCCGAAATCTTTTGGTACCAGAGGGTTTTTTTCGACTGATGTCACCAGGCTTCAGAGAGAGACCTACCTGAGAACACAGCACTTGTGCGGGCAGTCCCAGGTGGCAAATTCTGGAGAAGCCATCACAGTTGTTGTTATTCTTTCCTTTCCAGGTCTTTCCGAATACAGAGTCTTTCTGTTCCATATGCCATTTCCTGTCCTCCGGGCTTTGATTTAATAGCAGTGACAGTCCTGTATCTATGTAAATATTTACAGGATAGATCCTGGATCCTTTTCAAGTCTCAGTTAGCAAAGCCTGTGATAGACAGGGCAAGAGCTGTCCAGCAAAGTGACTCCTTCTAAGAAAATGCTTCTGGTACCAATTAGAGCTGGGAGCAAAGGAATGGCAGAAAACAGCCAGAAGCGGGAACTGGGAAGTCTGGTGTCCTCATTTGTGATCTTCTAACATCTGGCACACACATATTACAGTGCAAAAGCCCATAGTTTGCAATGCTTTTACATTTGTGGTACAGCATAGCCCACTCTTAATTTCATGCCTCCCCACTAAAATGGCTTGTTCCCCAAGCCCAAAATTCTCTGTGAGGCTAATGGATTGCAAGGACAAGTGATTTGTGGTTAAACTGATGCTTTTGAGGAACATATGACTAAGCAATATGTTCAGAGGATTTAATGATTTGCAAAGCATGAGAAAGGAAGTTTTCCTTCTTTATGCTGTGAATGTAAGTTGATTTGCATATAAATTGGACCTGTCAAGTGTTCCAGTATCAATCAAAAAGTTGCAAATAGATCATTAATTTATGTGAATGTCACTGTTCATTTTATTTATTTTTTTTCCAAAGCAGTTTGAAAAGGCCAGATGCCGAAAGATGAGACACTTGGGGTTAAGCTTGGAAGTGTGAGAGCTTTGCGTAGACAATGTGGTCATTTAGAAAAATGTTACAAGCCAAAAAGCATGAAAATACACCGCCACCGGCCCCTCATCATTGTTAAGCCTGTGTCACCCCTTGCTTCTTGCCACCTGTCTGCCAGAGATTACAGCCTTTTCCAGCCTGCTGGCACAGAAACCTTTTCTTGCTCCTTGACCCTGAAAGGAGCCACATTAAACACTGCTATTTAAGGCCTTCAAGCTAGAGAAGGTCACTCATGCAGATCTGCACAATGGAGGGATTGCATACACGGCTCTGCTGTAAGATCAGAGGGGCAATCACCTCCTGACCAGCTGCTGGGGCAGGACCTGTTCTCAGCTGTACCTTTTTTCAGGTGTCCAGGGGGAAGAAATAACCTGTATCTCTGCATTCCTATTAGTGCTCAGCTAATGCTTTTACCTGTTTTATTCATCCCGTTCCTCTATTCTGCATGGCTACATGACAAGGCCAGGAACACCATCCTCTTTCCTCCTGTGCCCGCCTGAGTCCTTCCATGACAGTCGTCACACAGGAGTAGACATTGAAATAAATAGGAAATGCTTGTTCAAACAACAAAATAAATACAATCAAGCAGTGAAGGATAACAGCAAGAAACAAAAAAGGCGATTAAACTCAGGAAAAGTGATAACATTTCTAGCAGGTGGAAAACAGCAGGCACACTTCAGGAAGTTTTAAGTAGTGCAGATGACCATGGAGTTTTTGATGAACCCATGCAGTAAAACCAACACCAGTTCACCCTAGCATGAGAAAAGGCCAAAAAATGGTCAGAACTGTACAAAAGTTTCATCTGTGCAGCACCTGAGGTTGTGGGATGTGCCCACATGCTGCCTTCACAGGGGCTGCCATGGGGTGTGTTAGTTGAGGGAGTTCCCGCAGAGGGCTGCCCCAGCCAAATTCCTGGTGGGTCTGTCTCTTGTCTCAATGTTGTTCTGCCAACGCTGGGCACTCTGTGCTGAGAGCCCAGAGGGAAGTGCCCAGTGGTGTACGAACTGGAGAAGCAATAAAGAGAAGGAGAGGGTAGATAATATGGGGATACGTTATACAAAAGGGAAGGCAGCACCTGCTGCAAAATCCCACAAACTGCCCAGCAGCAAGCATACATCTTAATGTGCCACTGGGAATTGCCCTCTTCCCTCTGAGCAGCTGGGTCTGCCAACACTGGGTCGATGCGTGCCGTGAAGGTTTGCTAAGCCGGTGTCTCTGTGTTATGCCCCCGTGGAGGGGTTCTTGTTCGGAGCATTCGAGCTGGTGTCCCCATCTCACACCGACCATCAGCAGTTCGCTTCCTCTTAGGGAGATGCAAAGGCATAACAGGACTGTGTTTGCCACATGCTGAATGGGAAACAGCTGGAGGCAGATGATTGTTTGGGTTATTTGCCTGTTGCCTGGACATTTTGTTTGCTTGTTTGAGCCCTGAAAAAAATATGTTTCCAGTTTCTCCAGAGGCTGGTCTGTGTTTAGCCTGTATATTGTGCACTGATTTTAAAAACTGGTGTTTTATAACTTTGCAAATGAGTGTCCTGCTGTTTCAGTGGCAAGGCTCCATAAATAAGGCAGTCTTCTCAGAAATTTCCCTGCCCCAGAGCCAGTGGGACTGGGGGAGCAGGAGCAGCCAAAACCACATGCTTCTGGTGTCAGAGCAGCAGATATCCCTGAGTCTGGTTCCAGTGGAACCTCTCCTTGACTGGATTTAAGTGGCTGACTAAATGATAGTGCTGGCTGATGTTTATGGACTGTGCTTAAAAGCTGCTCAGCTTCCCTCACAATCACCTCCTCAACTGGTTTACACCAGCATCACTCTGGTGTGATCACAATATTGCATTTTTAACTGCTCTATTTGTTATCACTTGCACATACCCTCTGGTTCCTTACTTTTGGGTGTTTGCTTTTATTCTGAGGGGCTGAATAGTCCTTTGCCCTGTGAGAAAAGTATGTTTTTCTCACTGTATAGTGCAGTGTCTTGGCTGTGGAAAACTGAGTTAAGTAAAAATAGGCTGGTCAGGAAACAGAGAGGGTGTTCTTGCCAGTTGATACTGGAGAAGTAATATCAAGAAGAATGCAGATTTGGCCAAGACACTCGCAAGCAGTGCCATGGGTCTAGTCAGGAGCCGATGTGTGCAGCAATTCTGCAGCTTCGGGCTGTGGCAGCTGCACATCTTCTCAAATCACAGCAAAATATCGGTTCTACATGGACATGAGACCAGAATCAGGGGTTCACCCGCTGCTTCACAAAGTGAATCCCTTTCACGCCTTGCATTTGTTTTCAAATCTCTTTATTAAGTACTGACCAGACCAAAGCCTGTTTGATTTGGCAAGTGCAGACCTGGGGGAGGGGGTCAAGGGGAGAAAACAACAACACTGCAGCCGATTCATCCCTCCTTGTTTATTCCACTAGAAATAGATTTGGCAGAGTGCATCAGGAATGAACTAATCAGCAGGGAATTAATTGGCGTGTTAGTTAAAAGGCAGGAAGAACGCGGTGAACAAATTCATGACTGGATGGCTGGAGGGTTCAAGCAGCCAGAGAGCAGCACTGCATAGTGGAAACTGTGACTAGTAGGAGCAGTCATACAGCTGTGCCAGAGAGCCAGCGGTTGAGAGCTGCCCAAAAGAACAGGGGGCAAAGATAACACGGGTGTCCTTGGAGACAGAGCTGTTTTTTAGAAGGGCTCCATCACCCAGGCTTTCCTTCTCATAAGGCTCCCATGTGTGGGGAGAGATGGCTAGTTTGCAGGAGTGGGAGGGAGGGGTAAGAGAGGTACAGCTGGAGGAGGCTCCACGGAAAGACTGTGGAAATGTGGAAAGCAGGGAAATGAAGAGGGACACGTCACTCGTTGCAAGCTGAAATGCAGAGAGGGTAGTAAGGGGAAGAAAGGAGCAGGGAGGCAGAGATTTGGAAACTTCATCACACAAGAACTGGCCTCAAGAGCAAAGGTAATGCTTGTATACAATTATCTGCCTTCTTTCCCAGGAATGTTTTGTTTCTTCCTCTGGAGGAAACATATCCATGCGTCTCAGAAAGAGGTTGTTGCATTGAGGGACTCTAAAGGCACCTGTGGGAAGAGCCAGGAGAGGAGGGAATATGTGCAGACTGGCATGGACGTGGAGGTTGGAGGATTGCTACCTGCATTTCCAGAGAACAGGGGTGTGCAGAGCGAGAGAAGTAGGGAGAAAGAAAGAGAAAGCAAATCCTTAGAGTCAGGCAGACCGTCAGACAGACAGACAGACATGGAGAGTGCAAGGTCTTTGAGTGCCTATCTAAAGAGACAGAAGGACCACGCACTAAATGAGAGAGAGTTGAAGATAAGACATATCCTGAAAAAGCAGACGCACCTGGAGAAGAGGCAGAAGGTGAATATTACCTCCTCCAAACCAACAGTACTTTATACTAATGTTATGAATTGCAGCAGATGTATTGCAGTAAATGTGTGCTTTGCACCTGGATGGCTTTTTTCTTCTTCAACACTAGTATGGCTGCCTGCTGGCAACAGCATCACCCTAGCTGTCTGTCATGGGTGCTGTCAATCAGATCTCTTTGTTTGACAGGGTGGTCAGGCTATTTCAGGGATTCAGATGCTCTTCACTTTCACACAGCATCCAGGTAGAAAATGAGCAGCGTAACTCTTAATTATATGAAAAAGCACTATTTAGCTCAAATTGGTAGCCAAAATTGAAAAATTCAGGATATTGTTATTCCTAGATACGGTTATTCCAACCCCAAACTGAGTGTGTGTGTGCGTGTGTGCATGTGTACCAACATATAGCATTACACCCACACATGTAAATTGAAGAATATTCCATTACAATGGATTTATAAAAAAGACTTTTGAAGCAGGTGATATTTTAGCTATAACACTGTGGTTGGGTTAATATTGTAGGATCCAATTTCTATAATTATTTTTGGCCTTTCTCATGATCTTTCTACCATTACATAATTCTACAAGCATATGCTAAGTTTTCCTTTTTTTTTTTTTTTGCTTGGAGAGCTAACAAATGCCATCCGCTTTGCAAGTAGAGCTTGCAAATACTTTGATTGTTCTGGACTCACAGGCTTGGCAGCTTTCTCCTCTAAAAGCTCAGAGACCTTTCAAGATCCCAGGCTGGGAGTCTCACAGAACTGGCATTGGAAACTGTACGCAGCTACAATATGCTGCTTTTTTTTTAATGCGAATCTGTTTGGATTATATAACATAAACCTTCTTGAACCTAATACATAAACCAGAACATTTGAGTTGGGTGTGGATAAGTAATATAACCTTAAAATATTGCAATGGAAATAAAAGAGATAGAAAGGAAAAAAGATAGAGGAGTTCCAAGTCTGCAAAATTAGCTTTATTATCTACTGAGATCCTTTACAAAATAGAGGATCTTAAACATACTTTGATGTTTAAATATCCATTATCACTGGAATGAGAGCTACATTTTATGTATTTATGGTTTACCTGAGATCAGACTCCCTGATTCGCTTAAAAGTATATTTTATTACCCTGCAAACAACCCAAAATCCAGAATCACTCTTCAGCTTCAGTCTGAAAGTAGCTCAAAAGGAACTTGAAGAAGTTATGAAAGGAGAACAGACCTCAAATGAAAACCACTAATGTAATTCACTTGCAGTTCAATGTTCAAATGCAGAAAAAAAAATCTTTCATTTTAGGTATCACTGCAATGATTGCTAATTCTAATCAACAACATCCTCTTCTCAAAGCAAGCATTGGCTTGAGCTAACACACGGGGATGCTCATGCACTCAGGAGAAGCCATGTGTTTACAGCAGTCAGAAGAACAGGGGAAGGATTCAAGCCCTCTTGATGTACAAGGGGCAGGCAAGCTCTGCATCATAAAGCAACAACTCACATGCCTGCAATAGGATGAGTATGTTCTCCTCAGGCTTCAGGGGAGAGAGGGCTCTCTGAAATGAAGCTGTATTTGGTACCAGAAGCAGGTAAACTAGGCAAATCCCCCAGATCCTGGCAGGCAGCACAACTCACAAGCAGTGGTGAATTATCATGCTTGACCTCAGTTGCCAAAGTCTGGGGCAGATACCAAGGGACTCTCAGTGCTCTGTTGTGATTACCCACTGCTTTGTAAGGAGGGATGAGCACTGGAAATGGAGCAGCAAGAAACCAAAGGGGTTAATGGGAGAGGGACAGCGATGGGAGTCCAAATCCTGGCAGTACTCCTTTGCTTTGGGGCAGGGATTCTGGCTTGGATGGCACAGCTGCTGATCCCAGCAGGGCTGTGCTCAGGGTATTAAGCTAGCTGAGCTCTTTTATCATGCTGAAGTGAGGAATCAAAAGGTTAAAAGATATTGTGTAATAATGAGACAAATATGTTGGTCTTCATTGCCTGCAGATGAAGGGACTGTCCAGTGAATCACTGAGCCTACCCTGCTCCAAGGGCAGAATGTGATGTAATTTTCTGAGAGCACTGCATATTATTGTAATTAATAGTAACAATGACAAAGCTAATATGTTGCTATTGTTATTCTCTGCATTTAGGAAAGGCTTTCCATCCACGGATGTGAGCCCTGCTTGTCCATCTGTGTTCTACCCTGATAGTACTTTCCAGTGCAACTCTGCAAAAGAGCAGAAGACATACTTGAATCGGCTGGGGATCTGGTTGCTGTTACAGATGACCCTGCAGACTTTTTCTGGAACTTTGCTAGTGAAACTTTGCTAGCTAGGAATTTTGTTAGTGAATATCCATTTGCTGTCTACAATTCCACCTAAGAGAGGGAAGATTGCTCATTTTCTGTGTGTCTGAGGTATGAGAATCTACTTCAAAGATGATTATAACCTAATGTTTACTGTGATAACAAATCACAGTAGACCCTCAGGAATGTGGGGAGCAAAGCTACAAAGAAACTGGTCTGTGAGGGGCCCTGCAAACAGAACATGTGGGTATTGTGATTCATTTGGACACCTGATGTTTTAAAAAGTTTGAACTCAAGTATGGTGGATTTTCAGTATCAGATGTAGGTGGAATTTATTACCACCCTTCTTTTCACAAATACAGAAAGATCAAAGTATCCCAGCTGTGGGGTATTGAAACAAGTGGGAGGTGGAAAGAGTAAGGAATGGACAATCTCTTCAGGAAGTTTTCCAATTAGCTTGGAAGCCACACTGTCTCCTTGATGTTGGCAGCATTTTCAAATCATTTGCAATTAGACACATTGGTGTCTGGTAAGTCCTTTCCCATCAGGGAAGATTAAAAGGCATGTGCAAGGCATAGTCATTCAAAGAAAGAGAGAGAAAAAAAGCTGTAAAGGCTGGAGCATTTATCTGGAAAAGCTGGGAGGTGGAGGAGGTATGGTGTCAATGCAAATAGTTTCAAGAAGGTCCATGAAGACCTTTTCATTATGAGCCTTGGTGATATCGTCAGACCTTCTTAAAGGTTATCTTTATTTTGGCAGCTCTGAGTTAGGGGGAAGAAAAGGTGTATGCATGTGTGGGATAGGAAGAAGCTAATTTATTTTTCCTTTAAATGAATACTCCAATTAGATGAAGAATACTAAATACAAATTACATCCTGACAGGTGGAATGTAATATTTTTAAAGTATCATGACATTTTCCATTAGTATGGCTATATTCATACTGTTACTTTAAATAGTGGAAAAATAAATGCAGTTGCAATTAAAATGCACTAGTGATCAAATGTAAGAAAGGCACAAAGTGAAAGGGATTATTTATTTACCGCTTTATCTGCTACAGCTTCTGGTAGGTTTTGAGGTGACTGAATTCCTCCCAGATGGTTAGGAGATGAAGGCTATATTATATTCAAAAAGAAATTTAATGTCCTCATATTTTGCAGTGAGATCTTAGGCTTTTGATGCATGTACCTGAATAGGAGAATAATTTGCATTTTCTGGATGTGCCTGCTTCTCACATGAGCCCCTCCATCACTGTGACTACAGATGACCAAAATCATCACTAAACCCCATGAACTTGGCAATGCATTTTTTCTGTTTGCTATGTGCAATATGTGCATAACGGATATTTTCAGCCAATTTCTAGCAGAACAGCTGTTCATGACATTTAAAAAAAAAATTAAAATACCAGATTCAACACTGAGGGACTAATTTATTAGGACAGAATGACAAACTGGCATGAGTCAGCTGTGGAGAGACTGATCTATCCTCTTACGTTTAGAGATGGTACTTGCCCAGGAGGGCTTGTAGGTTAGGGTTGACTTCCTTGGCTTGGGAATGATGGTCAATTTGATAGAAAACAAGGCGTTAGGTAAGTGTTCACATCAGTTCATATACCTGTCCTGTTGACTCTGCAGCTTTGCTCAGGGGGAACTGACCCCATGACACTGGGGAAAGGTGGAGATAGTACATGGGGGTGGGGCTGCCTTTGAGGTTCCATCACTAGACAGCATCTAAGATATTGCCACTGGTTAGTGGATCAGATCAAAAAGAATATTTTTTTATTCTGGCCACTATGACATAAATTGTTTAATTGTTGTTTCCCCTGTTTCTCCCAAATACAAAGTAGGGATGCAGCGATTTTCATACCTCGTAGTGCCTCCTCCTGACACTGCTTTTACAGAACAATTACAGCTATAAGGTGCTATCTCAACACAGCTACATAAGAAACAAAGCTACTTCCCCAGCTGCTGCCAGTTGATGAAGTATCTCAGTACCCCTCTGTTGCTTGAAAAGGAAGTAAAGTTTTCATACCTGTGAAAAAGAAAAGTCCCTGTGCTTCTGTAAAACCTGGATTGATCAACCTGAACAACATTTTAAATAAAAACATCACCAAAGAGAAATTTGGTATTGTGTTGACAGATGGGAAGTAGAGAAAGAGAAGAAAAAGAGAAATAAAGCACTTAGCAAGACTTTTTGTCTCCACAGAGACAGAGGAAAGTCAAGATCCTACAACAGCCGTCATGGTGACTCTTCCTCTTCTCCTCCTCTTCATCCTTTTGCCCTGCAGTAAATCTCAGGAGGACTTTCTGGACCAGCATCAGAAGTGGAACTACAGAGAAGGAGGTAGGAGGTCACAGTGGTGGTTCAGCATGGGAGGCGTTCGGTAACTCGTAGCTGCAGATTCACTTTGTCCATGGAGTGAGATAGACAGTGCTCGTTCATGACTGCTCTTTCTTGATTGCTGGGTAGCTGCTGAGACTTCTGGAGAAAAAAAATGGTTTTAGAAACAATCAGCTGGGGTATCCAGCTACAGCAAAAAACGTGGGCACCTGAGGCAGAGAATTACACTGTGAAGGAGAGTTATCTGCTTTTTAGTTCAGATCCTCCATGTGCTGAATATTTGGCATTTCATCGCACCTGAGTTGTGATGGGGAATGGAATCAAACTCGGATCACAGGCTCACATTTTCTTGTTCTGACACATTTGTTTTCCTTTCTTCCATGGACATCCTGCTAACCTAGCTGACAAGGTCAACATAGAAGGTGTTAACAGCATTACTCAAACCCTTGAGAAATGGGGAAACGACATCTTCTGGCAAATGAAGCATACCCTGCTGAACAACCCGTATGCCCTCCTGCCTGAGTTCTCCAGGTAATTCCTCTCATCTGGAGGTGGGATTCAGTCCTCTCCTGGGTGTCCTCCTGGGTGTCCACGATTCATCTTCTTAAAGAGGAATTTTCATATTTCTCAGCAGCTGAGGGGAAATAGAACACACTGTCTCAGTACCTGTTGTGCTACCAGCTCTGATTAGTAAATTGAATACTCTGCTAACTATTTATTGTGAAACACTCTCAACTGCCACCACTGTATTACAAAAATCTTCCTAAAGAAAATGCCCTTGGCAGCTCACACTCATGAGAGCAGTCTGGAAAAAATGAATTGTGTTACAAATCCACACATGGGCTTGGCCACAGGTCAGGGAAAAAAAGCTGATTTGGTCTGTGATGGTTTTTTTTATTTCAGTCTCTAACACCTAGATCTGAGAAAGCTATTCACTTTCATGTTCATGTCATCATATTCCCCCTTTGCATTGCAGGAAATATTAACTGTTGAGGAAACTCACAAAATTTACTTTAATCTTGTATTTCCAGAAAGAGAGTAGGAAAGGCAGTGAAAGAAAGCGAGGAGAGAGGAATACTGGGAATTATTAGAAACCTAATATCACTTAAATCAGAGATGTTCATAAAGCAAGTAAAGTGGCTGTCTTCTGTAACTCACTATTCTCTTTAGGAACAAGATAAAAAATGTTTGCAAATGCTACGCATTGAACCAGTTGAAGAGGAAAAGCTAGAAGAATAAAAAAGGCACTAGTCAGGTGGTCACACAGTATCTGTACAGATCAGGGTTTCATGAGGATATACTTGATATATTGATTATACACTGGCCTTTGACATCAAGTGGATTTCTCCCTGGCTGGATGGTAGCTCTTGCTACAAGCACGGAATTCATCACAACTTTCACACTGACAGTGCTGAAATTCATTGGTGCCTGAGATTACCGGGGTGATATTAAGTCTTGTATTTGGAGAGTTCTAACTTTAGTCCAGGAAGATGTAATGAGACTATCCAGCCATATATCCTGTACTGGGCTTTGAATTACGAGTTTGTTGGCAAGGACACAGACTGGTTCATTAGAAATGCTGAGAACTAACAGTACGCCATGGGAATCACTGGCCTAGCCTCCATCTGTACTCCTAGTTAATTAATACTAAATAAAATAAGGTGGTGGAAAGACCACGTTGCTCACGCTGGTCTTGAAGCTTGTGGTTTCCAGGGTTCAGATGGGGCACGTCAGATGAACTCCCATCACCGAAGGGGCACGGTAGCTTTGAAGCATCTTTTAAAGGTTGCTTGCAACTCTTTCATCGTCAAGCACCCTTACCCATCAAGAAACAAAGGTCATGGTAAATTACTTTGCATGCTCAGAAACACTCCCAAAGCTGAGTTATTCTTCTATATTACTCTCTTTGTAGTCTCCGCCCTGTCTCCGCAGCTGTGGACAACCTTGTGAGGGAAGTCCAGTCGATAAGGAAAAGGCTGGAAGAACTGAACGAACGTCTCAATGTCATCAGCAAAACTGTCCTTCCCCTCCGACTGAATGCTCTGCAGAGCCAGAGGCGTGGAAATACTCAGCTGCGGAGACTCCCGGTGCATAGGAGAAGGTTGTATGCTCGCAGGAGACCTCAGAGCACTTAAATCTCTACCACAAAAAAAAGGGAAATCTTTATTTTTTTTTCATCTGCTTAAGCCTTTCTCAATGGGACACTGCTGGAGAGAAAAAAGTAAAGCACCCACACAAGTCAGCTTTGCTAAGGAGACCAGAACTCCTGCATTTTGTTGCTGCCTTCCAAACCTAGGTCAGTAGGTGAAACCTGACCCTGTTCTTTAATGATGGCTGTTTTGTGTCCCAAGCAAAAAAAAGTTGACAAGCTCAGTCTACTTGAGCGTAAATACCTTTAGTCTATACAGGCATTCTTTCTGCTTACCAAAGAAAGCTCTTTCTATAGAGATCAGGTGAATTTCTCTCTCTGCCCTATTTTTAAAGCACTCCATCTGAAACAGCTGGGGAATTTGAACTTCAAAAGTGCTGAACAACTGATGAATACAGAAAGATGGATTAGTGCTTGGCACTTCCAGCTGGGCAGGGAGAGGGAGAAGAAGTTATGTTTCAAAATATAGCCTTAACCTCTTGTCCATGTTCACACGTTCAGAGGGTGGGTAGGGCTGGATAACCTTGGTCTGTGTATCATGCTTCAACGCTGAAGATGTATCAGTTGCTAGGGACCAAATTTGAACATCCATCTTCTGCAAAGAGGGTTTTTCTAGATACCTGGAATTATGCACTCAGAATGGTGTTATCCACTAGACACATTCAGAATTTCCAGCACTCTGAAACACACTGAACTGATTTTTGCCAAGACCCGTGGATTTTTTTTCCCCCCAAAACTATTTAGATATCTAATGGCAAAGATAGGTGTCTGGAAGGATTTGCCAAAATAGCGTAAGAGACTCTTCAGTCCCCAAAATGACAGATAATAATTCAGTTGGTGTCTAATTCACAGAGTATTTTCTCCACATGCCAGCACTGACCTCCAGAGATTTCCCAACATCCTTTAGCACAATTAAGATCTGTAGAAAATTAACAAACACGCACTCCAAAGACTTTGGTCCCTCAGGGATTATGCAGAATACCCTGCCTTCACCTTGTCTTTGCCTATGTCTTCCTGACAATGAAGCTGGTGATAAAAAAGGACTGCATAAATCAAATTATCCACTGAACAGAGGACAGAGTGGGCTTGCCCTTCAGGTCTCTAAAGATAAATCCAATACAGAGATTTCCATTCAGCATTGCAGTCAACTGTGTATATGAAATGTGTTGAAACATAAGAAGGGGAGCCAGAGAGGAAAAGAAACAGGTTTTCTTTAATGTCTGGATGAAGCAATTTATGAGAACACAAATAAAGAATGGATTATGTCTAAATGATTGTGGGGGTGTCTGGCATGACAGTTGTTTTGAAAACACTCTCCAGTCACAGTGAGGATGCAGACTAGCAATTCAAGGATTCCCAAAGCCTGGGTTTATGGAAAGAAATTCAGTGACACTACAATAACCTCCAAAAGAAAAGAGGAGGGAAAAAACTAGTTTCATATGAAATCTTTCAGAATGGACCAGAAGAATTTTAGCTGCAGCTTGGGAGTTAGTTGAGTGGGGGAGGTATGAGCAGTGTATGAGACAATCTGATAAATATTTCCCGGATGTAAATTCTCTGAGTTCAGGTTTTCAGAAAATAACAAAACTCTAACTTGGCTCTCCTTGGCTTTTGCTTGGGAATTCGAAACACTGCTTAGCTAGAGAAGGGAAAAATCAAGACTCTGAAAAGGCTGATAAAAGGATAGAGTTGTGCCTTTGTTGAAGTTGTCATCATAATTTCTCAGGAGCATTTTGATTCCGGAATATATTTACATAAATTACAAGGAATAACAGGAGAGAAAGGCCCCTAACTTCTTGTTATTCTGCATTCAGAGTTTCTAGGCTGTGCTGTAGCAACAGCTGCATCCTTGCACAGACTGCTGATCCCTCCAAGGGATGCTTTGCTTGGGGCTGCAGGGACTGCTGGTTATTTTGGCCTATCTGGAGGAAGAGTACAACATAAATGTTAGCTTTCACGGTCATATGTTAGACACAAGCATTTTATCAGGCAACCTGAAGTTGTATAAATTGAGGACTACTTGCAACAGAAGGATGAGACTTCCCTAAGACCCTCAAGTTACAGATGGTGCTGGGAGGCCAGACCAGATCATTGCATACTCTTACTTTATACCTAGATGTCTATACCACCAGCTTCTGCCAGAGACAGAAGACAGGACAAGATGGACCCCCATTTTAACCCAGTCCATGTATTCCTACATTGATATGTGCAAGTTTGTTGTCTTGGCAAAACCTCCTGAGCACAATGGAGAAACTCACCATTTGCTTTAAAAGAGAACAAATAAGCTGCAGCATGCAATGTATATTACAATTCTGCAATTTCTTGCCTAATGGTGAATAAACCAAGTAATATAAATGGTTAATAAATTACTAGTCTGTGACCTTGTCACCACTGATAGCAGCCCCTGTCACTCACTCTGTGAAAACCCATGCCAGGCTCCAGCCCAGCTCCCTGACCTGAACACGGCCTGTTTGATCAGATGATAACAGCCAGCTTCTTTAACTTCTATGCCTTTGCACGACCCTCTCTCTAAATGGAAAAGTTTTAGTGTCCTATTTCTTTTATAATTTTATTTTTTGCTGTTTAAGAGTGTAGGAAGGTTATGTGCCAGCCTACTTCTGCACCATTCACTTTCTATTTGAGGAGGCAGCAGTCCAGCTGAGCAACCACCTTGAGGTGTCTCTGTCTCATCTGCCTGGGGAAGCTGGCCTGACCCATGGCACTGATTCCCAGGGACTGGAATTTGATTTCTGCGTCTGCCAACCTCTTAAAAGATCCTGGGTAAGGCACTTTCTCTAGCTGGCACTTGTCCTTTGACATGGCTTATGCAACAAAAAACCACTTGTTGTCACAAGGTGTCTAAGTCTTCTATGCACATAAATGTATCCAGCTACAGAAGCCATCTAAGCTCTCTGTTGCATTCATTTACATGTATTTCTGGGAACTTTTAAACAGAGGTGACCAGTTGGGTGGTCAGTGGAAGGAGATCAAATACCATTAGGGGCTTCTAAAATCTACCCCTCACTCACAGCTTACAACATCCAGCGACACAGATCACTTCCTTAGAGAACAACTATGTTCCCCTTTAGTTCTGTTTATTTAAAAAAACCCCAAAAAAACCAAAAAGACAAGAGGTTCTGATTTTGCAGTTCCAGGAGCACGGTGCCCTTCCACGCTACGCATGACACACTTTGCCAGTACTTCCTTTTTCCTGTATTTCATTCCTTTCATATTCCCTCTCAGATTTCCCGTCTCCCAGAGATGAATACCACCTGTTCCCGCACTTCATGACTCCTCACACGTCTCGGCGCCCTCCGTTACTTCACCCCCCGGGGCCGCCACCCCCTGGCCCCGCGGTGCCGCCGCTCCCGGTGCCCTCGCACGGCCCCGGCCCCGCGGCGCA
>VZRQ01006062.1:66044-82308 GCA_013397975.1 Machaerirhynchus nigripectus | reverse complement strand
CGCGCTGCGGGCGGCGGGGCGGCCCCGGCCCCGGCCCTCCCACCTCCTCCGAGCGGGGCCGAGCCGAGCCAGGCGGGGCAGAGCCGAACCGAACGGGGCAGAGCTGAGCCAAGAGGGGCAGAGCCGAACCGATAGGGGCAGAGCCGAGCTGAGCGGAGCCGAGCCGACCAGGGCAGAGCTGAGCCGCGCGGCATCATGCTGGGCATGGTGAAGAACTCGCTGCTGAGCACGGTGGAGGCATGGCCCTACCGCCTGCTGAGCAAGGGCGAGAAGGTCTGTCTGTGTCGGGGCGGGCCGGCGCTGTTCCCCGGGCGGTCCTGCCAGCGGGGCCGGCTAAGGCGCTGCGAGGGAAAGCGGGCATCACCCCCGGGCAGCGCCTTCCTCCTGGCAGCGCCTCCATCCCCATCTCCTTCCCCAGGATCAGGTCAGCTACGAGGAGAGGGCGTGCGAGGGTGGGAGGTTCGCGGCGGTGGAGCTGGTGGGGAAGTCGTTCGACGAAGCCTCGAAGGAAGGGGCAGTCAAGCTCCTCAAGTACGTCGGAGGAAGCAACGACAAGGGTGAGAGATGCTGCCTGCCCCGCGGGGCTTGTGGTTGAGGCTTGGTGAAAGCAGGATGGATGGAGGCAATGGCACTGCAGGCCTGCCTGGCTTGTGGCTCCTAGCACTGGGGGTCTTTGATGGGGATAGCCCCTCACTGGGAAAAGTAAACTTGCCACAAGTTAAGTCGTGCCCAGCCAACTCATGCTGTGAGTCTGCTTATAACCCATCTCTGTTTCAGGGTGAAATCTCAAACATTATTTGTTTAAACAGGAATGAGTTACCTTGCAGCTGGGATAACACGAGGACAGGCAGACATGTATCTGTCACAGCTCCCTGGGTGAGCAGTAGCTGATGAAATCCAGGGTATCTGGGACACTGCAGTTCTATGATGTGCCCTTGTGGGCAGTGAAATAACAGTTATGACCTTGATATTTTGTCTGGCTATTTTTATTCATGAAAGGGTAATGAACAATGAGCTTCCTTTTTAATGGAATTTTGTGATGTTTTATGGCAGAGCTTCCAGGTGATTGCTTCTAATTTTCGTTTTACTAAAAGTGTGCGCATTTTAACCATTCATAGCAGGAGAAGACTACAGAGTAGCTCTGAGGCATATACATGTTCTTGCACACCTCTCTCCAGCATCTAGTAGAGGGATTAGTGTAGTCTCCATGGAAGTAGGAGGTGGATGCAGGGGGAAATGGCATTTGCAGCAACATGTTTTGGAAAGGTGATGATCGCTGTTGCTGTAGTAGAAAGGGTGCCTTCTGTATAACGTGACGCAAACACCGGTATGACATCAAAGGAAAACAAATGAGAAAGATGGCTTGATCTCAACTGTTTTTGTGGCTGCCTGATCCTGAGGTTTAGAGGTTCCCTACTCCTTCGAGAAGAGTGAAGAAAATGGTCTTCAGTGCCATGTGGTACTTCTTGGAGGTAATGAGTGGGAAAAAAGCATGCTGTTCCTGGAGTGTGGACAGCATGGATAGTCCTGCTGAAAGCCATAACAGCACTGAGTTTTGGGGCACTGGAACTTGTAGGGTGTGTGGAAGCATTTGGAAGGGTTTAAGAGAAAGCTCCTGCCGCCCAGTATTGGCTGTGGGCTCATGGCTAAGTGCAGGCAGTATTAATTTCTATGCTGATGTAGATTTATACATCCTGCTGGCCTGGAGCTACAGACCCTGCTGTCTTACAGCTGATTTGTCAGAACAACAAAGTGTCTCAGAGAACCACAAAAGCAGCACAATTAATAAAAGCATTCCAGAGGTCACTTGGGACACTTATTTCCCAGGGTCCTGGTGTGGAGAGAGAGTTTGGCCCAAGCAGAAGCCTGATGATGGCTGTTCCGATTCCCCAGAGGACCCCACTCCTGACAAGGAGCACATATGAGGAGTTTTCCAAAACTAAAATTAGCTTCTGTGAATTCCCTGTTAATTTTGTGAGTTCCTGAGACTCTTTAGTAATGTCTGTGTGTCTATTTCAGGGGTTGGAATGGGCATGACTGCTCCTGTCTCCATCACTGCTTTTCCTGCTGAAGATGGCTCCTTTCAGCAGAAGGTGAAAGTCTCTCTGCGGATCCCGAGCCAGTTTCAAGCCAACCCTCCTTGTCCTACCGATGAAAGCATTAAGATTGAAGAAAGGCAGGGGATGACCATTTATTCCACGTAAGGAATGCATCCTGGGATCTCTAGTCCCAGGTGCTGAGGTCTTTAGGGTGCTCTGAAGAGCAGTGTTTGTTTTACCATGTGACTTGCGGGACAAAGCATGTGTGTGGTAAAAGGAGATGGAGGGGTATGTCTAGACTGAAGACAGGTGTTTTATGTCACTTCTTATCCCTGGTCATGCTGCACTGATTTGGAATATGGACTTTTTCCACTGGGTAAACAAGTGTGGAGGCTAGCCCTGCAAGATGCTGTGCCGTTTCTGTTGTATGAATCTGTTGTTTTTCCCACTTTCTGGGTTCCAGATTGTTCGTAGTCATTAAGAATGTTCTTTGGTGTGGTTCACGTCAAACTGTCAACTGAAACCTCACTCAGATGGATTCATACCAGATCTCACCATGGAAACAAGCAGCCATTGCATGGCTTCAAATCACCTTTGAATGTCTTCGGCTGTTGACTGACAGCCTGGACTCAAACTAGCATCACAATAGCAATAAGCTCTTCACCTTATCTTTACCCCTTGGAGGTTACCTTGCCTACTTTCTTGAACTATTTTGGCTGACTGTAACTGGCTTCTTTCTTGCCTCCAACTGCTGCTTGGCCTTTGCTCTGGGCGTGAGCCACTTCTGCAATATCAGCCTGTTTTGTCTCAAACGTCGGCCCTGAGGGAGGGTGGTGAGGTGCAGGCTGATGTGGAAACAGTTCCTGTAGGTGGGAGGTTGACATAAACCAGACCCATTTCAGCCCACCCCTTTTAAATAGCATCGTGTTCAGTAATTGCCAGTTGTCTGTTCCTACCTCCCCTTTTTCCTGGGCTAGCTAGAGTTTGGCTTTCCTTCGTGATCTGGCTTCCAGCAGATGGTTGTTCACACCACAGTGAACATGGTTGTTGACAGCATTGGTGAGGACTGGGCTGAGCCGACTTGGAGATAACCTTGTGGTTTAGAAAGTTGTTTCTCTGATATGGTGTTGATTCACAGGGCAGGGCCATTCTGCTGGCTGACATACATGGGGCTGTTTGGGGGGATCCCTTTGGGGTCTGCCAGTGGGTGACTGCACCTTGGCTGTGTCACCTATGAGACTTCATCCATCACAGATGAAGTGTGCTGGTTCACAGTGAACAGTGCATGCATGAATGCATGTTGGCAGGACCTGGATCAAAATGCGTGTCTAAATATACTTATGGCTATATATTGTTCTCTCTTTCTCTTCCTTTCTGTGCTTTGCCAGGACTGCTCAACACCTCTCTGGTTTCTTTGCAGGCAGTTTGGTGGCTATGCCAAAGAGGCAGATTACGTGAGCTATGCTGCCAAGCTGAAGGCTGCTCTGGGGAGTGATGCTGCATACCGCAAGGATTTCTACTTGTGCAATGGTTATGACCCCCCTATGAAGCCTTACGGACGTCGCAATGAGGTCTGGTTTGTGAAGGAGTGAACATCTGGCTCCCTGTGGTGCTGCCTTGCACTGATAACCTCCCCACGCTATGTTCCTGTCCTCTTTAAAATAAACTAATAATTCAGCAGAGGCAAAAAACTATCATTGCCTTTCTCCATGCCTATGCCTTAGTCTTTTATGGACTATGAAATTCATTTTAGAAGAACACTTGCTGACCCTCCTAACGGTCCTGCTCCTTCATTCCAGACCAAGTCCTCAGCCACACAGACTCCTTTGATCTCTCCGTGGCTTGTTTTTATCTCCTTTGTGCTTCCAGAGTTCAGTGCTGAGAAAGCCAAAAGTACTTAATTGACTGGTGCGTGACAGGAGTCACGTCCAAGTGGAGGCAGACTATTAGTCTCACCTGAGACGGGCAGGGGAACATGACAAAAGTGCATACAGAGACTTTTTTATCTCCTTCAGTTTGCTGCAGCTGTAAAATGCTGCTTTTATCTTTGCCATGCCAGAAACAGTCTAAAGGGACACGGGCATTGCTGCCAGCACAGCATAGTGAAAATAAACATCCTGTACATTAATGCAGAGTGTGCAGAAGATCAATGCTTCTGTCATCTGTCTGAGAAATGTCATTTAGAGAAAGATCCGGGTTCTGTTTGCAGCTTTCTTCTGTTTGAAGAGAGATGTTTTGGCATGTTCTGTGTCTTGATCTCAGCTAGCAGCTGGACAATGTGACCTGAAGACCTCAAGATCATTTCCTCACCTTCCTATTACTTTTGTGTAACATTTCTTTGAAATTAGCCTATACAAGGGCTAAAGCAGAAATGTGTGTGGTTATCTAAGTGAATTAGAGAAATGCAAGGCTGGGAAGAGAGCGGATGCTTATTACTTGAGATCTGA
The DNA here is from genome assembly GCA_013397975.1 of Machaerirhynchus nigripectus. Taxonomy (NCBI): domain Eukaryota; kingdom Metazoa; phylum Chordata; class Aves; order Passeriformes; family Dicruridae; genus Machaerirhynchus; species Machaerirhynchus nigripectus. Next base: position 77,822 of record VZRQ01006062.1, on the reverse strand, counting down.
GTGTGCATTTGAAGAATGGTGAACATATAATGAAACTACCATGGGTGCCAATCTAAAAAACTTCTTAAGAGGTGTCAGTTTTTGAAGGGCTACTCAGACCAGCTGTTTTCTTTAGAGAAGGAAAAGGAAAACATGGTTGTTCTGGAAAACAGGGACTTGGGTCAAATAATGAGTAGCCTTTTGGAAACTTCAAATACAATAGCAAGTGTGGGTCATGTTTCAGGAAGAGTGGCAATGTTGAAATGTCAGGCATCAAACCAGCATTTTGGCTGGCTCTGCCAGGGAGACAGCAGAAAGCCCTCAGTGGGAACACTCACACACTGTGCTATTGTGGGTGCCTGTATAATTCGTTACCTGCACTAAAAGAGGTGTGGTCTTCTGGTGGTGAAGTGCTCCATAGTTCAGGTGCTTTCCAGAAGCCATTTTCCCCTGGAGCTGAAAGAGACATATGTCAGATGGCATCTTGGCTTCTGGCTGGTCAAGCTGTTGCACGTGTGCCTGCTTTCTGAGTACAAATCTCAGCAGTAAAAGCAGAAAACCTGAGGTTTTGATGTGCTTTCCTTTTCTGTCTTGCTGAGCCACATAAGAGCTTTGCTGTGGACTTCACGAGAGTTTCAGTCACCTGTGTGCAAGAGCAGCTAGGTCAGGATGGATAAAAAGAATAGGTATCATTTAATTAAGCAAAAACCAACCAACCAGCAACAACAGGGAAAAGCTATTGGCTGTGGTTAGTGCAGTGCAGGGGAAGAAGAATTAAAAGAGAAATCAAGCAAACAAAGAATTAGGCTTTTGAAGGGATTTTGAATGAAGCAGCAAATGCCCTATTAAGCTTGTACCTGAGTCCAAAGGGACCGTTCACGTCCCAGATTATTTTAACCTGTGTGGGTGAGGAATGGAGTAGCACAGTGTTGTCCAGTTTATGCCTTCCCAGGTTCTTCTTGGAACTTGTTTGTAGACTGTGGATACAGTCTGGTGACCTGTGGTAAATGTTCTTCAATAATCAAAACCTTGAAATTTCTCAAAATTTATCTTGTGAAACCTCAGATGTTAGGGATGCCAATAATAAACCTGGTATATACAGAGCTGCACATCTCAGCAGCATGGTGGGGTTCTTTTATAAAATGCATACACTCTGAACAGAGAGCGAGAGCTTCAGACCCAACAGTGAGAGTTAAACATCTGTAGGCTCTGCCTGTGCAGCCCTGCTACTGGCCTTTTGCATCAGGCAGGCAGGATAGAATTTAATAAACATTGTTAAATGATGCCAAAGCTTTATGCGAACTGAATTGCCTTTTCTGTACGCACAAAGATGCCAGGGTTTTGTCTGCATTTTCTACAGTTTTGAAATAAATAAAAAATAATGTTGTGATTTACAACTTCTGTGCTGATCACTGACTTTGTGAGCTCAGTGGGAGTTGTTGATTTGCTAGACTGTAGGTTGCCAGTTTATCTTTCTGTTTGGGGTACTAATCATGTCACAGCATTTATAAATAGTCATAATGCTTTTTCCAATAAATCACTATTTTAGGTATCCTGGTGTGGCTCTGCATTATCTGACTGTGTGAGAGAGGAGCTGATGAAGTAATCTCCTTCTTTTGTTCCAGCCACTGAGAGTGTATTTGTGTTATTGTAGAAACAAGGGGCCCACTCACCTGAGGAAAATTATGTGTTCCTGTGGCTGGGGTTCACAGGCAGTGAATGTTCAGGCAAACACTCGTGACCGATTTTCAACATGACGCATGATCCAGAAATGTTAGACATTTTGTCCCATTGAGGTCCATCCAGCTTGGTGCCCTGTCCCTGTGATGGACACTTGTGGACGCCTGAGACAAGATTACAGGAACAGTGCCACTGTGGGCTCAGACCTGCTCTAAATATTTCTCTATCTCAAGTACAGTGCGGCTCAGGGACTTTTGTTATTGTGCTTGGTGGACCCAGGTAGATTGTATCCCATGCATTTGTAAGGTTGCTTTCTAAAGTAAGGAAAAGTGACTATCCATGGCATCCTTTTGTCCTTCCTTGGTTATGGAAGGGTAGAAATATTTTGTCTGAGGGTTTCCAGCAGGCTGTCTCTGCTCCTTAGGCATCTGTGTCAGTCAGCTTTTTGATACGCCTCCGTTACTGCAAGTGAATGTTTGCTTGGACAGCCAGAGTCGCTGTTGACATTGGAGGATTTCCAGCCACCTCTTTGTGCTGGGGCCAGAAGTCAGAGGTGCGTTCTGGATTTTGACCCAAGGCCAGCACGAGTTACACAGACACTGTGTTACACACAATTGACTCCTGAACTGATGTTAAAATAAACAAAAATTTTCTCCATCCGCTGCAGTATTTGTTCTCTGAGAGATTAGAGTGCAGCAGATTGTCTAGAGAACTCCTTGCTTCTCTTCTGTGCCTGTGCACTGTCTTTTTCTGCCTCAAGTGAATACTGAAATGGAGAGATTTTGGTGCTCTTCAGTTGTTCCACAGGGCATCATGATGTTGCCTGTTGTGTGTTGATTTGAGAAGACAATGCAGGGGAAACTGAAAGGTGGATGTTTCTCCTTGCTAAGGCCCCTCAGCGCTGCTGGAGGTCGCCTTGCTGGGTTGTTGGGACGTGGTGGGTTTGTGCATCAGAGACTGCATTGCTGCCCGTGGCCCCTTTCCCATCGCCTCACTTGTCAGTGCAGTGGGACAGCTCCGCAGCTGGCCGTGCTTCCTGCTGGGCTGGACAGGCTCAGCAGGGGAGTGGCCTTGGGAATTATCTCTGCCTTCCAGCGACAGGAGTGCCCTCGGTGCTTATTAGCAGCTGGGCAGGTCCCTCCCAGTGCTATGCAAAGCAGTGGTATGATGGCGATAGGACTGGCAACGGGAAGGGCTACGTTTAAACAGAGCCAGATTTAAAAGCATAATTATACACGTGCCATGTAGATATAGCTGTGCTGGATATACAGCCTTCCTAAGCTACTCCACTTGTTCCTTCAGTAAGGAATTTTCCTGCTGGTATCAATGGTGGCAAACCATATGTATTTTTATATATATATATATATGTACGTGCATATGGGTATAAATGTATGTATATGTAGCGTGTATGTAGACCAGCTACTTTGATCTATTGTTTGGCTTCTGTAGCCACTGAATAACTCACTAGAGTGAATGCAGCCACAGGGTGAACTTTTGCAGACTGAAGTTTTAAGACTGCTTAAATGAGAGCTTTGTTAGCTTCAGAAAGAAATACTTTATTTTGTAGACATATGCCTAAATATATCTAACACTGCATTAAGAAGATGACAGCCTTTATAAAAGAGCTAATTGGTTAAGTTGTCCATATACATCTTGCTAGACTTAAAATACTCCAGTCACTTTGAGGGGATGGGTGATTTACGGTGAATGAGGAAGTAACATCATTATTTCCCCATTTTCATCAATCCCCATGGCAAAGAGTGTGTGAGCAGCTATTGTGCTTATGGTTGCAAATTTTCAGTTTTGCAATGCTGCCCCAAGGCGACGGGTCAGAGGAGGAAGATTGTGTCTCCTGGCTCACGTCGTCCCTCCCTTATTGTAATTACAATAATACCTCTTCTAGAACAGCACTCTGAGCAGCAGCTCTCTTTCTTCTGTGACAGCATTTCAGCCACACTGAGCTAAAAAGAAATGCATCTCTTTTAACAGGACCATAAGTAGCTTTGGATGTATAACACCTCTATAAAACTGCTTGGCAACATGATTTATTAGAGCGGGATCAGTGGTAAAAGTGACTTCTCTGACAGTAATGGATGAAACACTTCCAGCGTAGCTACTCTGTCTCTGCTTGGTGCCTATGCCAACAGCAGGCTGGTTTTGTCAGCTCATTCATAATCTCTGCTTTGCTCTCAGCAGAATCCGTTGCACAAGACAGGTTTCAGCCATGGCAGATGCTTTTTCTCTGGTCCTCTGTGGGAGCTGCTGGAGAAGATGGGTCAGTACTGCTTGATTCCTGAGAATGTCTGCTTAATTCTACATCCAGACCCCATACCTAGGTGAGAGTTGGGTGCATGCCGCTCCCATACCCCTCCCTGCTGCCCACCCCCATGAAGAGAAATTTGAGTGACTGGGGTGGAAGGAGCTGCTCTGCTCTTAGACTGAGTGTGAGGTCTGACTGACCATCAAGGTCCCGGGGAAGTCTGAGACGTATCTTCTGCGCAGTCCCCATGAGAAAACTGGGTTGAGGAGCCTGAGGTGCAGATTTTTAAAAGCACCAGTGGAAGTGAAAGATCCCAGAAACCACATCCTGAAATATACCATGTGCTGCAGCACCCTGATCTGCACTGTGACTTGAGTGACCTTGGGAGTGCAATGTGATGCTGGCAGTGTGACCTGACCCTGGGGCTCCTTGTGGTGGGACAGCAGAGCCCAGCCTGTGCTATATGGGCACCACCCATCCCACCTGTGCCTGGCCTTGGAAGCTGGGTGGGTTCTAGGAGATGTTCATGTTGGGGATGTGTCTTCTTCAGCACATGGAAACAAAGAAGGATTGCCATGGCAACTATTCTCCCTTGAGTATTTTTCCAGTGTTTTCCAACCTTATTCATTTTTTCTTATATCCCTAGTGTTTAAGGCCTTTCCTAATTGGAGTCCAAAAAAGCAATTGAAGTGAATTCTCTGATTAGACAGAAAGTTCGGACACCTTCCCACACAACTGATGAAGTACAAGATCAACAGAATTGAATGTTGCTGTGAGTAAGAGGAGATCTGAAATTTGAAATGCATTGTACCCAGACAAATGAAATAAATGAAGCCTTTTACTTAAAGCAAAGCATTGAAATAAAAGGTAGTGTACGGCATGACAATTTTGGGCACTCCCCTGCTGGTAGACCTTTCTAGCTGTTTAATCACTGTTTGTAGACCTTCTCGAACTTCCTTATGACTCAGCTTTGTGAAGGAACATCTTTCCAAATCAACATGTGCTGGCTCATTGAAGTACCTTTCATGAGCTATAGTATTATTTAGTCTGGGTACTTTCAAGGGGATGGTTACTGCAGTGGTGTTTCTTTGGGGTAATTACCATGCCTCTCTTTTTCCAGTGCCTTGCTTCCATTTTGTGTGTGTTTTGGCTGGGATAGAGCTAATTTTCTTCATAGTAGCTGGTGTGGGGATGTGTTTTGGATTTGTGCTGAAAACAGTGCTGATAATACAGGGATGTTTTTGTGATTGCTGAGCATTGCTTACACAGAGCCAAGGCCTCTTCTGCTTCTTGTTGCAAGTAGGGGTGCACAAGAAGCTGGGAGGGGCAACAGCTGGGACAGCTGACCCCAGCTGATATTCCATTCCATATGGTGCCACACAGTTTATAAAGTGTGGGGAAGAAGGGAGGGCGGATGTTCAGAGTGATGTAATTTGTCTTGCCAAGGATCTGTTCCATGTGATGGAGGCCTGGTGTCCTGGAGATGGCTGAAACTCCTACCTGCACATGGCCAGTGGTGAATTAATTCCTTGGTTTGCTTTGTTGGCATACATGGCTTTTGCTTTACCTGTTAAACTGTCTCTATCTCAACCCACAAGTTTTCTCACTTCTATTCTTCTGCTTCTTTTCCCCATCCCACCAGGGTGGGTGAGTCAGGGAGCAGCTGCGATGCTTCATTGCTGGCTGGGGTTAAACCACGACACACCTGCATGCCGATACCTATGTGTGGGAAACCCAGGCTGGAGGAGAAGAAGAACTCCTGTGGAGGTGTAGGAAGCAGAGGGTTGATGCCTTGGTTGTGCTGTCTCAGGGGAAGGCGGTGTGAGGGTGGGTTGGTTGAACGCAGTGTCTTTGGTGCCCCGTACCTCCCGCACTGGCCCTTTGCCCTGGTGGATGCGGGCAGGGAGACTGATGAGCCCATTTCAGTAGGGCTTATGCCGTGATGGCTGCAGCACAGTTAGTCACAGAAGAGGAACCAGAGATTCCTCCCAGCTTCTCTAGCCCTGCCTTGAGACAGACTATGCCTCCTCCCTACGGCAGGGCCCAGGGAACAAAGATCTCCCTGGAAATTCCCTGCCTGGCTCTCCCCCCGCTGTGTTGCCATCTGCTTTGCACAGGACTCTGGTATACGCCTTTGTGGAAAGCAATGCTCTTCCTCTGAAGACATCTTTGGCGCTGCTTCCCTGGAGGGGCGAAATCCTGAGGCACCAAGTGCAGCTGAGACTGCTCTGAGCACTCCTCCCTGTCCCAAGGCAGGGAGGGAAACAGAAATGACAATTTTATGATTTTATGAGATACTGTGTCTTGGGAATCTGGTCTAAAACACCCTCCAGTTGGAAACCTGCCAGGTGATTTCAAAATGATGAAAGCAGTCCTGCAGGTTTTGATCCAAATGGGGTAACAGGGCCTGGAGCAAATAGAGATGGAAAAAATGGGTGCAGTTTCAAGCACACAGGGTGCTCAGGTGTGGTTTTGTTCCTCCCAGGTGTATTTGCTGATCTGCCCATGTGTTGACCCCTGTGTAGCTTCATGCCACACCTCTCCCATCTCACTGGGCATGGCAGTGGCACTACTCACACGTGGGGTAGGCAGTGCCCTGATCCTCACTTCGCCTCTCAGGTGCAGGCATGGTTTGTATCAGCTTCTAAATGGCTGCACAGGACATCTCTCTGAATCCAGGAATGAAGGCCGGATCTTGAGCCAGGGGAGTCGTTTGGCTGGAGACAGCTCTCCACGGAGCTGGTTTGTTAACAGGCAACAGGAGTTCATGTATTTTTCATCATGCCGATGCTATTTCTGAATAAGAGAGAAAAATGAGAGTTTATTTCTGAAGCGTATGATTTAGTTTTTGGCCTTTAAAAATTTGTTTATTTTGAATGGAAGCCCAGAATGCACATAATGTAGCAAAAAATTGCAGATACAGACAGGGATTTTTGTTTCACCTTTCAATTTACACCCACTCCTGATGCTAAGGCAGTAGCATTTGAAAAGGCTCTGGATGTTTTGCCTTTCCTTGGAAAGAAACACATGAAAATAACAATCCTGACGCAAGAGTGGAGGCACCTGCTTCCAGATAACTCTGCTGAAAGCAGCAAGGTACAACCAGGCACACCAGGGAGATGAGGAAAATGTCCTGGGAACTGCCACTGGGACAGAGAGTTTCCCTGTGACTGCAGTTCCTGCTCCGGGGAGATGTAGCAAGGGGATGAACACGAGCTCCCCAGACAGTCCTGATGTGAAGGTAAGCACAATTGTTTTCTGAAATGTTTGATCCCATAATCCACAAATCCGGTTATCATAAAGAGCCTTTCAAACTGTTGTGACAAACTCTTCTGGACCGAATCCAGCTCCTGAATTATGAGAAGCTAAAAATGGTGTCTATTCCCATGGCTATAGACAGAGAGATGCTACTCAGCAACAAATGCACCACCAAGTGCCTTAAAAATAGCCCCTGTGGAATTATTCAGTGTTTGGGACTTGTCATTTCATAGGGGTAAAAATGGATTCATTTTGGCACAAAATATGCATAATATGTATCCACAGCTTTATAAATAGCATTTATAAAATTATGTGTATAATTATATCTTAAATTGATGCTGAGCAAAGAGACAAAACAATCAACAAGAACTTAACACAAGTTTTGTTCTTAGATAACTGTAAGACTTTTGTCTTAGAAATGCAGGTGTCAAAAAAGACCCTTCTCCCTTCTCCCCTCCCTCCTTTCTTTCTTTAAATGAGGGTCCTTCCTGCCTCTAAAGGGGCTCAGTCACAATCTGTAGCAGCCTAAGCCCTAGGAAAGGGTGGAAGATAGGGCTGGGAAACCAATATCCTGGGAAAATGTTTTGCAAAATTGGAGCAATAATGTAGCAGAACAAAATGTGAGGCCTTACAGGCATGGACAACACTTTTGTTAGCAAACAGAACTGGTTCTGCTCACTCGCACTTGCACACCTGTACTCAGGTGCAGGTGGATGCCATCATCCACCAAAGTGGTGGTTTACTCTGGGTCAGATTGCCACAGCCACCACTGATAGTCCTGAGTGGGAACTGACCACCAGAGGAGTGACCCACGGCCTGCCGGGAAGCGCAGGGTGGAGAGCTGGACTTGTGTGCAGGAGGATGCCACCCCTACATGGTGCAACATCGTGCCTCAGAGCTGTGTTTGTGGAGTCTCAGGATATAACGTATGAGCAGACTTGGCTGTCCTGTCCTGATCAGCGGGGATGAGGTAGGTTAAAAGTGGGATTTGAGAGAAGGGAATAAAACGGGCTTCCCAGAACAGTGCAACGGCACAAGACAATAACTTCACCAAAATTATGAGATCCTTCAAATTGTAATGCTTTTCCTTAGAAATCAGCATTTTTAAAACCTTTTTAAATGAAATGCATGTTTTTTTTTATTTGAAAAAACTCTTAGAATAGTACATTTTTAACAAGGATGGGGTTTTTTTCCATGTGGTTTCACGAAAGTCAGTAATATTTTCTGGGGAAAATAACATACCTCTTACCATTTTACTGAAATTATTAAATGGTTTCTAGGGCAACTTACCAATAACATTAGGGTTCACTTTTCTATTTCTTGAGGGGTCAGGGAGGTCTTCATCAGAGAAATCAAGGGATAGACAAAAATGTCAGAACTGTGCTTTGATGTTTTCCCACCTCTTGCTGAAGCAAAAAATGTTGCCTGTTAATGTAATGAAAAGGAGTGAGGCTAGCTGGAGATTTATGCCCTCCTGGAGACATGGTGTGTCAGCTCTCCTCCAAGTTCTCTCATGCTATTTCCATGGCAACTCCATATAATGATAACTCCCACAGATTTTCTCCTTTTATCTGTTATTTTGGTCCCAGATAGTGATGGAGTTGAGGCATACATTTCTTTCACACCATTTGATGCCCATCGACAGCCAAAGTAAATAATGTCCTTATTCTTCAGGTCTTTAAAAAGCGCAGTTAGTTCACAGCCCTTTCAGGAATTCACCTGTGGAGCTGGACGGAGCTGAGACAGGAAAAGCACTGCTACAGATGCTCAGAGGAAGCTGCAAAGGATGAATGCTCACTGTCGGCACAACGTGACAAGATTGCATTCCACTCCTGCTCTTCTCCTCCCCTTGGCCAGGGTAACAGATGGACACTAAGGAGGAGGCTGTGGTGTAATGGCAGGATCAATGGTTGGGATGCAGGGAGCTGTATCTCAGCTGTCCTGCCCAGGGAGACAGGAGGTCATTCTGCCTGACTGGGAGGTGCTCCCATTCCCCCTGCTGTCTGTTCTGCAAATCTGGTCCAGCTCATGAGACAAGGACTGGGAGTTTCAGCCAGGCATAGCTGCAGCCAGAGGAACCCTTGACCAAGTGCCGCTAACCCATGACTTCCTCCCTCTTATGAAATCTCTGCAGCAAGACGCTGCTGGATGATTTTACACAGCAGAAGTAGCAGGCATGCAGCTTGTTCCTGGAAACTGTGCTTGCTTCATCTTTCTGTTAGGGCAGGACAGGCCAAATATTAGCACTGGCGTGGAGGGTCCAGAGAGATCCTGGAGTCCAGCTGCCAGTGTGGGCTGCACTGAGCTTCTGTGCTTGGTTTGCAATTTAGTCCATGCCAGGGATGACAGGACAGTCTGAATGTGAAGACCTATCCCAAGCATCCCTTTACGTCATGCTCTGAGAGCATCCAGATGATTTGAGGCTCTTCATTTCTTCCTACAGAGGCTTCCATTTAAGCAGATGAGCAACGCTGGGTGAGAGGGCATCCTCCTCCAGGAAGGCATCCTAAACGTTATACTTGACACTAGTGTCCCTTCTGAGTAAGGCTGCTGCTCAGGAGAGCTGTCCTACCTGTTTGGTCCCCTCTGTCCTGTAAACCAGATGTTGGTGGGAGCTTTGCTGGGGCTCAGGCTGTTCTAATAGATGGAGAGGCTGCTTATGCAGGAAGTTATTCAGCTCTCTGCATGCAGAGAGATTTGCAAGGACGGGGCATGTCAAGGATCAGTGTTCCTGCTGTGAGAGTGGTCACAGCAACTGCATGGAACAGTGGAAAAGATGGCACTGCACCCACAGGGACCACATCTGATTGCTGTAGTCCCTTGGGATTTGTGCTGCCCACCACCCTTCAGGGGTGAGTCAAGAGGGGACACAGTCTCCCTGCTCAGCTTCCCACCAATCCACTGAGTCCCTCTTACTTCCACCCTTAAGGAAATTGGGACAGTTTCAGGTCTGAGATATTTTGCTGCTTAGCTTCACCTCACAGATACACAATGACCAGAGTTATTCCTCAGGAAATTGGAAAACGAGCCAGGAACTCCATGCTGTGTTCAGCCCCTTGTAGGAATTATAGTTTCCCCATCATGCTGGCATGATGGAAGGATAAGCATGGGGAAGACCTCCTGAAGGACTCTTAGGAACTCAAAAGACACATCAAAAACAAAACGGCAGAATTTCTGAATAGCAGATCTAAGGTCACCAATGTAAAGGTCACCAGCACGTGGTCCACATGTATTGTGATGATCCCATCAAACACAAACAATTCCCCATTCCCCAGGGTAGGACTGGGGTTGAGAAAATAGGGTTAAATGCAGTAACAAATCTCTGTTAGGAGGGAGGCCAAAAAGACATGTTTCTAGAATCCTTATATATTTTCAAGTTCATGGCGTTTTTTTATTTCTTAGGATTATGCTAAGACACATACAGCCATAAAAATGATTCCTTACATACTTAGACCTATAGATGTCTCTAAAGTAAGCACTGAAGTCAAAGAAACTTTTTGCCATTGATTGTACCTGCAAGAATATAACTTTTTTTCCCCAATATTCTCACTTCAAAAGTATCATCATGCTTCTGTTAATTTCTGTGTGAGCATCGTATGCACAGTTGGAGGCAGAGCATGCCCCAAAAGCTGACTACATTTGAAGAGTGCACTGTGAAAGAGAAATCAGGTGAGACACTAGCAAGGATTTCATCTCTGGGATCCTGTAAAGGAGCATGCAGCGTCTTTCAGCATTTCCTCGTTCATTCCAGAAAGTTGATTCCCCTTTTAGAGAGTATTGCCAGGCAATAAAGACAAATGATATTCAATAAAAGGCAAAACGCATAATGAAACTTGCAGAGAGAGGCATTTCCCCTCCTCCCACCCCACTTGTCTGAGGATTTGGAAAAAAGAACATGTAGCTAGAAACCGGAGCTAGACACCTCGGTAAATCTGGCTTTAGAACTTCTTCTATCGGATGAAAAATGTGATCACCACCAAGAAACAAAGCACTGATCTGGCGTGAACTCACTCGAACACTTTGAATAGGTTAAAAATGGTTCATGGTGTATCTTCGTGCGTTCTGGGTAACTCGGCAGGAACAGCACCGTGTGTTCGCGGTGGATGCAGATACCGCAGTGCCCCCGCCTGGCTACTGAAGATCCGATGTCATGGTGAAACAGAGACGGTTCCAGATTTGGTGGTTTTGTTCGGCTTTCGTTCACTGAAGCACAGCAGGCAGTAGAGCCGATGTCCTCCTAGGACAGGAGCAGGGTAGCAGAGAGGGTGACAGTGGCACTGCAGTGCTGCAAGAACTGAGTAGACAGGTCATTTGAAGCAGTATTAAAACTGTCCCACAGTCCTTCCATCAGCCTGTGCTCTGGAGAACTGAGCATACTGTGGCTCAGCACAAACATCCTTGCATCGGTGACTCCATCCATCTGCTTGTGAACTGACTTGTGCTTAAGAACTGGGCATTTAATATTGGCCCTGTCGATGTCTCATCTCACACAAATGATTTGCTGATTTTAACCCCAAAGTCTGGATGTAACAAAGGAGAACCACAAAAGAGTGGTTCTCTCAGTACACGGTAGTTACGGTGGTGATGGGTGAGGAGGAGAA
>VZRQ01006062.1:12833-59371 GCA_013397975.1 Machaerirhynchus nigripectus | reverse complement strand
TTTGTTTTTTTTTTTTTTTTTTTTTTTTTTTTTTTTAAATTATTATTATTGTAACATGCTGAGTCAAAGAAATCACTTCATGGCGGCAAAATTGCAAATTTTACCGAAGTTCAATGTAAGGCCATGAAATGACATTATTATTGTCATTATTGTTACTATCATTATTATCAGTACTACCGTTATCATTACTGTGAGGAGTTTCCATGCCACAGCCGTGCTGAGGTGCGGGTTTTTCGCCCGGGGCGGGGTTTTTGCTGGAGCCGAGCGCNCTCATTGATATTATTTTGCTTTGATATTGTTTCTGCTTCCAAATAAAAATATTACATGTATTCAGAACATCAGAAAGACATCTTTTTAAAAACTGAATTGCATACCTACAAGCTCCTTTCCTATTCTTGATTATGCAAGTACCCAACAAGAGATAAGCAAGTGAATAGATTTGACACAGCAGATACAGACAAGTGCAGTGATGAAAAGTTCACATCTTTCCTCTGGCATTTGCTTACTGTGGCTTGGATTTCTATTTCCTCATTTCTTAAGTACTCCCAACATTGAATCAGCTTTATTCAAGAAAAGTAGCAGAGAGAACGTACTAACCCTTCTGCACCCTCAAGCAGCTGGTCTTTGGTCCACAGTGATAGCTTCAAAGAAGCCAGCATCTCTCTGCCATTTTTCCCTAAGTTCAATCTCCCAGCTGGCCCACTCCAACCCACACAGAGCTATTGCTGTCACCCCACCAGCCATTACAAGAATCACATTCCCAAGGAAGAACACCAGTTTCTCATAGTCAGGCTGTTTGGGTTTTTATTAATTAAACACTCCATATACAAAATACTAAATAAATATACAGCTGTGTCAGATGCCAGTGTACCATACACACCCACTTGGAGAGCTCTCTGTAGTTAGACATGAAGTACCATGGAAAGCTATTTATCAAATACAAAGCAGGTTACAGAATGATTCAACTCTGCAGACTCATTGCTCATCACCAGGGTGCAGTCCACACACCCCACACACACACACACACACACACACACACTTTTGCTCATTCATGCCTGGGAAGAAGGGTGTCCGCCCTCTGTAACCTGGCTGCTTGGGAAATGTTTGTGTTAATTCACAGACACACTCAGGAAGAGGCCGAGATCCAAGGTTCACAGGATTATATCCCACCAGGGTATTGCAAGGAGCCACACAGAAGAGGTTTTGTCTTTGGGGATCCACAGCCTGGAGTGGCAGGCATGGGGAGGGAGAGTTTGCAGGGTTGGGCAGGCACCTTGGGGAGCTCAGCTAGGGAAAATGGGTAGGAGTCAGAGCTGGAAAGGGGGCTGTCAGAACATAAATTGGAAAATGTGTCAGGCTAAATTGATGTAGCTGGTTTTGTGTCTTTAAGTTTTCTTACCCATTTCCAGCATGGTCCCTAGATGATGAGGAAGGTGTTGGAAGCAAGTATGAAGATGAAAAAAGGAATACTCTGTCTCTTCTTCACTGATCTCTGGAGGACAGCCAGGCAGGGCTGGGAGTGGGCACAAAAGTAATAGTGGACAGATAAAGATATCCTCAGTAGTACCTGAGATGTCTTCATGGGTGGGCAGGAGGAAGGTATGTGTAGGGCTGAAGATCCTGGTCCTTCCTCTTCTCCCATCAGACAAAGGGTGCAAGCACCCCCATGAGCTGATTAAGCAGATCCTGTCTGGGGCAGTGCCAGCTGATGATCTTCCTGCTTCTCCAGCATTCCTGCTGAAAATAGGCCAGGATGCTCTTTCATCAGAAGGGAGAAGCTCCATTCCACAGAGAGTGAGCAGGGACAGGACAGCCAGGGCTGTGTCTGAAAGCTATGTTTGAAGAGTAAGAGGAAGCTACAAGGGTGCCTGTGTGGGGGAAAGAGGATCCCTCTTGTCTTTTGCTGGTGTGGCTTGACTCTTTTGGAGGATCATCTCACTTGTCACCATGTGGCCCATTCCCCGTGCCTCTGCTGAGGGGCACTTAGTCTCTTTGCTCACTGTGGAGCTGCTACATGGCGCTTTTCCCACCAGTGTAGTCATGGTATGGGCTTGTCCGGGCCTTGGGGCGAGGGATGGAGAAATCACTCTGGGGTTCAATGGCCTGAAAAGGAAGCACAGAAGTCTTTACGTTTGAAAACTGGACAGAAGTCATAAAACAGGGCTTGTAAAGAAAACAAAGAAAGGAAGGGAGAAACAGAGCTGAGGGTTTCCTGAGAATGTGGCCAATAAGGCTGTGGAAGAGGATCCTGGTGGAACAAATTAGTGATGGAGACATGTCACCAGAGGACATGTGGGTGTGAGCTACTAGACCTGGCTAGGCTGTGGTCTGAAGGAGGACTGGTGAATGGACAGGTGGACATGCAGACTGCCTACTCTGGATCTGCATTGCAACTTCCAGTATCTGCTGGTGGGAATACATTCAGGGCATGGGTTTATGAAATAAGCACACTCTCCTGAGGAAAAGGCACAGTCTACTGTAGGAACTGTGCTCAAAGAGAGGACTTCTTATGTGGTACCAAATCCCCAAGTATTGAAAACCACAACCTCTTTACCTTGGGCCCCCCCTTGCCATCCCACATCCCTGGACATGTCACAGCACTTTCCCCCCAGTCACAGGCACCTCCACGAACACGTCACAGTATCACTTGGCTCCACGCAAAGCACCTGCCTGCCTTCACAGAGCCTGTTGTAGGGTCTATCTGTCTTTGCCCCTTCTCCTTCCCTTCCTTTCAGTGCCTGAACAATAGCCCGTAGCCTGCATGTGGTGAAATGGATGACAGTGGCATGAACTTACCTTCATCTGAAAGTGAGAAGCGTATGGGGAGTAGTTGAGGTCTCCTGTGTCACACGACAAAAGTAGGGGAAAGTTAGTGCATTAGCATTACACAGTAGCTTGCAAATACCACATCAAGGGAGACTCACAGGGTCTGTGGCTACATTAGCAGCTGCCTTTAGACTGGTCTAACAATGCAATGTGCAGGCAGGAATGAGCTAAAATCCACAGGTGGAGGACATTAAATATTTCCTTCTGAAAGCAGGAATGAATGGTATTGCAATAACAGGACATAGGTGGCCTTGGAGTTTAGACACCTCCTGTTGCTTCACAATTACTGTCACCACCACCAGCCAAATCCCTCCCACTTGTATGCACAAGACCCCCTTTGTGGTATTCCCTAGGAGAGCACAGCCTTTCCTGTCTACTGTTTTACAAACCTGGGGATCTGACTCCGGGTGACAAACACAATACCAATAGCAAATCCACAGCCAGAGAAATCACATCTCCTACCCACAGACTTGGGAAATCTCAATTGATAGAACATTTTGCTTTGTCCACATAGGCAGAAGACTCATATAGAAAAGGAAGCCCTCCTTCCCTCCTTTTTGGATGATGGATTCATTCTTACATGGATAAGGGAACCAGATCAGAACTGGAATAACCTCCAAGGTATAACCTAGATAAGCCTGAAGAGCTGATGCGTCAGTAAGAAACAAAAAAACCCTCCTGATTTTTAACATGAACTTCCCAGACATAGCAGCCTGGGTCATAAAGAGTTATATTTCAGCCCTTACATGCAGCAGGTCTCCTACTCAGTCACTCCTACACATCTTTAGCTTTTGCATTGGTCCTCACTCATTTCCCTCTTGTCTGGAGATAATTTTCACGTGCATTTCCAAAGTTTCATCAGGCTGAAACTTTTTCCTAGCCTATAATTCATCTATCATCTTCAAATATTTTCTTGTAGCGCTCCTAACTCTTTTAGGTCACGAGTGGTACTTGTGTGCTTGGGGCTGGGGGGAGAGTGGAGTCATTCACTTCACCGTACCTTGCACAATTTCATCCTGGGTGTAGGCACGGTTGTCCACTCCAGTTGCCTGCTTTATGAACTTGGGCTGGCAGAAATCATTTTCTGGAGGGTAGTCGTCTAGCTTCAGAGGAGCAGTGAGGAAACAAATTTCGGGGACAATATACATTATCAGGAAAATCCAGCCGTTGGACACCAGAGCGATGGCCACAACAGGATCATCCCAGATTTCTTTGTCTAAAACCGTGTTGCCTTTTATGAGCATAGTGATCCACACTACCCAAATGGCAATGGAGAACAGGACAGTGACAAAGATGTGTGCCCCATGCCTCTTCCAGCTTTTGTATGACCCACAGAATGTGAACATGGAAACCAAGAAGGTCAGAGCCATCAAGAAGAGCACGTAGATCAGAAGCATGACGAAGTCCTTGTTGGTATTCTCCCGAGACATTTTCAGAAATTCTTCTCTCTGGTTTACTAACATGGTGACTAAGTACTCAATGCTGATCACAACTTGTACCAGGGCAAAGGAAACAATGAAGAGCAGCAGCACCCGCCAGGAGAAGGGCTTTCTTCCTCTCACTAGTTTGTTGAGGTTGCAGGCATGGGTGAGGAGGCACGAGAAGCAGAGAGCAAAGATGACTCCAAATAGGAAGAAGCGTGTGGGACGAGTCCTCTCATTGAGTTTAATGATGAAGGCAAAAGTGAGACCAAAAACGCCGAGTGTGCCTAAAAGAAAGAAAAAGTAGACGGAGATCATATGCCGCTTGTTGTTGTCTTGGACTCTGCAGATGAGGAAGAAGAGCGAGCAGATGAGGAAAATGGTGATGAGGATGCCCGCTGCAGCCAGTGACTCCAGGACAATCCCCCAGGCCTTCTCCGTGTCACAGAGCAGGTAGTAGTCAGCATCGATGCTGCCACAGCCTGAGGGAGGCGGCGTTGTCATCCTCTCGCCTTCTTGGAACAACCTCTCCAAAGCTGTAGAAAAAGAAAAAGCACAAGCTGTCAAGTCAACCTTCTGGGTACTGTCAGCAGTGGGGAAGGAGAGGCAGGGCAGACCTGCACCCCCACCTCACTGGGCAAGGACACCACAGTGCTAAGGATGTCGGGCAATGGGAGCAGAGTCATCTCATTGTTTGACACTGGCTCTCCATCAAGGGCGAGCCAAGCCCCTCGGGAGGAGGTAATTCACCTTGCATGTCCTCTGCACTGTGCCTGATGTCGTGCAATGTTTTAGGAGTGTGGGGAGCAGGGAGAAGGTGAGGCGCTCCAGCAGGTGTTTGCTTGGTGCCCTGCAGTGCAGAGACTGAGCTGCCTTGTCACTTCTGTGATACAAGAGCAGCTGTTAGTCATAATACAGTTGACGCTCTTCTGACAAGTTCGAACAACATCAGTACCTTGTACCAGGGAGATTCAGAGATGAACAATGCAGAACAGGAAACTCATTGTTCTGTTTATTTTCCCTCTTTTACATTCTCTGAAGCACTTCTGGCTTTGATTTACTGTTACAAATGAAGGGAGAACTTTAATACCTTTTACCTTGCAGATAACTAACCTGGATGCCTCCAGCATAGCTCTTCTCACTTCAAATTCAACAGCAAATACAGGCCACCAACTATTAGCCCTAAACTCATATTCCTCCTTCTTCATGGTGGTGTAGCAATAAGGAATGTCTCAAAGACCTCAGTCTCCTCCCCAGCATACTGCCTTGCACTGACTAGAGGCCTGACATGTCAGAGCTAATGCTGTTCATTGCATGAGAAGTAACCACTAAATTACGGCATCAGGAGTCCACAAGTCAATGATGTCAAGGTCTCTAAGGCATTCCTGCTGTCTCATCATAAGGATTTTAGTGCTGTCTGAGCACGCCTGTCTCCCATGGGATAAGAAGGCTTAAGTGGGCTGTTCAGGGGAATTAAATTCCCTACTTTCTTGGGAGCTTGAATAGTATGCAGAAACCACAGCACGAGGGTCACTGGGCACTTCATGACCCATTATGCAGGCACCGAGTGAGTTTAGATCCTAGAGGCCAGGTACTGGTTTCTGATACCAAATTGCTCAGTTAGACTTGAGTCTCTAAAACCTATCAAAAGAGGAGTTTAGATACAATATCACAGTGAAACATGTGTGAACCTGTCCTTAATGGTGACCCACACTGGAAAGCCAGGGGCTTTCTAACAGATACAGAAAAAATTAACCTTGCAAAATTTAGACTTCAATGCTCACTATGCCATTGCCTTGATTTTCCTGCTCCAGAACAACATATTGCACTTATGAATTTGGTCCTCAAACCCTTTCAGCAGATTTTAGTGAGTGCAGATTGTGTTTTTAATAAATGGCAGTTGATCTGACCAAGGGATGAACAAAAGGTGAAAATATCCCTGACTCACTCTCAGCCCGTCATACGTTTCAATGGGACCTGCTTATAACTGGGCTGGGGAAATATTTTTCCAGCTTCTAACCTCACTGTGTAAAAGATGTGCAGCTCTTCAAAAGGTTGGCTACCATAAAATGCAAATTATTCAAATATGCAGGAACTTTGGACTCCCGTGGAGAGAATGGAAAAAGTGGATAACACATACAGGAGTTTTCACAGTCATTGTACACAAAGTTTTGGGGATTTATGATCTCTTGCACAGATAGCTGAGTTATCTGGACATTTGTGAGTAATAAATAATATACCGTTCTGAACGTCTAGAGAAAAAAATTCTAAAATTTTATCCACAGACATTTACTGTTGATTAGATTAGCTTATCTGTATCAGCAGATACAGACTGGTGCTCGTTGTTGAGGCACGTGGAGAGCCCAGAGAACCAGCATGAGCGACTTCATGAAAGCACCACAGCTTTGGGTCCTGACTGGTGCTGACTGCAAGTGGTGCTTGCCACAGCCAGCCACCATGGCCAGTGGAACAAGTGGAACGGAAATAACCTTCCTGACTTGGAGAACTGGGCCACTTGTAACCACTTTTGCTGCCTTTTCTTTTTTTCCAGGGTAGATGTCCTGTGAGGCATGAAGAGCCTTTACCCTGTCTCCCGAGTCACACTTGCTCCCCAGAAGCTGAGTCTGCTCACCCAGCACCCACAGAAGTGTCTAGGAATTCCAAGGGGCTCTGCAGTCTGTGCAAGGGAGACTGTGCTGTGGTACCTTATACAGCACACCCCAAATCATAGCCCTCGCTTGAGCAATGTGTCTTCTCCCTCCACCCTGACACTCCTTTCCCACTGATATTTGTACATAAAATACACCCATTCACCCACAAATTTCAAACCGTTTCCCGGCAGTGTCACCCCAGCTCCAGCTGGCAATCAATCCCATCTCAGAGTCAAGGATGGGAGCCGCTCTCAGTTCACTGCGGCGCCCCGTGGCCCTGCTCTCCCACACGGCAGAGCCATGGTCCCGCACCCCATCCCAAGCCAGCTGCAGAAGGCAGCTGAATCCTGAATCCTGTAAAACATTGCCTTGCATTACCTTTCTGGGTCCTGCCTGGCGAAGGCAGCAGGGAGGCTCCGTCTAGGAGAGGCACCTTCCCAGGGCACCAGTAACCGGGGCGCCTCCGCTCCTGCAACCCCGGCCGAGCAGCAGCTGAGCGCTGCCCCTTCCTGGGAGCTTTAACAGCTGGAGGGCTGAGGAGGTGGGGCTGAGCACGCCTATTCCAGTTCCACCGCCTCTCCTCTCCCACAGGACACGGCTGTGAAAATTCGGCCCCTGTGCCAGGAAATGAAGTAAGGGCTCCTGACGTCAGCGGGGCACTCACCCCTTCGTCGGGGTGGAGATGGAGTCCTGGGACAGCGCTGAATGCCGCTCAGTCAGGCACCTGATAAGGTGCTCCCCTGTCTGACTCCTGACACCCGTGGGTGGGGACCGGGACTATGAATAGCAGTTCGTCCCCTCCCTGCTCCGAGCCTTTTGTCTCTTCACCTGCTTTCTCACCAGATACGTGCTTGCAAAGTAGACGATGAGGAGGCTGTGGTGTGTGAACGGGCCTGCGGTGCCCAGAGAGAGAGTGGCAAACCTGGATCAGAGATGGTTTCTTCGGGGCTCTCAATAGGTGCTGCGTCTGCGTGTGGGGACATATCTACTCTGCTTGTCCCTTCCACCCGTGCCAGTGAGAGCCACGGGCTTCTCTCCTGAAAAGGGCAGCTTGGCTTTCCTCGTGTCTCGCTCAGACCAGCCTTACTTTCTGAAGGCTCAGCTCTGCCTGCTCGGGAGCGCTGAGTCACTTTGTCCAAATTGCTGGCCCAAATGGTTAATGAGCACAGGCAATGACAAATTCCCCCTTGCTCTACATTTTATGCCTCTGGACCGACACACCTATCAGCACTACCCCGTCCAAATCCTCTAGTATCTCCAATGTATTCATGACTTCATTTGTTATTTTAGATATTACTCATTGGGAGTATTTCATTATCCTGATTAAGGAATTGACATCAGGGCCTATCTACATTAAGCATTCAGTCCCTACACACAGCTCCAAATCTAAAAATCCCCCTCACCTCACAAAGTTTGTGCTCCTTCCCAAAACCAGGGGTGGGGGTAGAGCAGCTGCACATGCCTGTGCCGAGGTCTAAGTGCCCACAGGTGTTTCATCTGCTTGTTAATTTTGTTTGTTTTAGGGCTTCTGGCTTATTTCTGGGTGCTGATCCTTTTTGAATCTCACATGTGGAGATTGCCACAAAACTCATACAAGAGAGTCCTCTCCTCCACACCCCACAGAAGTAAATGAGGACCTGCAGGGATGAGTGGCTCATCCAGTGAAAGGCAACACTCAGTGCAGTCACTGTGGGGTGGGCCATGCTGAGCCCTAAGACAGTTCTTCATGTCCTTCCAACTTTTATTTCAGTGTAAAATCCTGAGGCTTCTTAGGAAATGGCATACCAGTTATTATGAAATTAACCTAAACTTTAAAGCAGGTCCTGGGCTTTATGAGCCAGCCAAGAAGGAGGCAGTTATGAAAAATGAGAAAATAAGGAGTCATGGAGAGGAGTTTAGCAGCATCTCAGTGGGACCCAACCTGTCTAGGAAAGAATCCCAAGAAGGAAGCAGTTATGAAAAATGAGAAGAGAAAATAAGGAGTCATGGAGAGGAGTTTAGCAGCATGCTTCTCAGTGGGACCCAACCTGTCTAGGAAAGCATCCCAAGAAGCTTTCAAAGGTCAGTGGTCACTGCCAACCTATTTGCATCTTGTCAGAGCACATTATGGACTGCCAGCTACTTCCCTTGCATTTACACAGACACACAAAACCTCATGGAATAGACCGTGTCAAATTATATCAGGGGAAGAAAGAAGAAAAGATAAAAGTAACACAGACGTGTTTCACTATGCTTGAGAAATACATGAGAGTTAGTCATCAAACACAACCTGTACTTTCAGAAGGCTGATGGGCCTACATTTAAAAGCAGTCCCAAGCGACTTAGGAGCCTGAGGGCTGCTGACTCACCATAGCTGTGTGAGACAGGGTGGCCACTACTCTCATGCTGTGCCAAGGAGGGCGGAGAGGCACCACTGGTCTACATGGGTGAGTACAAATGGCACAGTAATCACACCAGAAAGGTGAGATGGCTGTCACCTCGCTTTAGGGACAGGATGTAACCTGCAGATAGAGGCACCTAAATTTAGATGTCTGAGGGTTATTACCGAAATGTGAACTGAGTGTCTCAGCTCCCCAACAGCCAAAACGTCAGAAGGACTGTCCCAGCTGATTGGATGCAGGTGCCTGTTTCTGTGTACACTGAAGTGCTCCCAGGTGTGGTTGCCTGGATTGCCTGGGGCCTCACTTTAGTTGCTTGCACATCGGCATAGTGTCATTTGAGATGCCCCAGTGTCTCCTGGTCATCTTCCAGTGACCACTACAGGAGCACATGAATTTCCCATACCTCATCTATCAGATCTGTCAGTCCTGTGCAGATGTTTTGGATACCCTTAGGCATCTCAAATCACCTTTGCAAGAGCAAATGGATTGAGGGCTCAATCTCCTTGGCTATTTCAGAGTTGAGATTCTCAGCTTATATGCAGGTACCTAGTTCACTGTATGGACTTAATTCTGATACACCAGCATAGATAAATAGTACATTGAAGGTGCTGTAGCTTTGGTATCTGATACTCAGTCAACAGCATAGAGATGATATATAAGATACAAGAGCTGGGGGAATCAATCCTTCTGGAGTATTAGTTCACACTAAATAACACAGGAGATCCCAAAGGACACTAGGCATCAGTGTATGGACAATTAAATTGACTCCGTTGTGCCTACAGAGCAGACTTCTTCATTGGAGGCAGTCATGTGGATTCCCACTATAGTTGGTGGAGAGAAAGGGGCACGTCAAGGGGAGTTGCAGTTGATCTGCTTCAAGACAAACCAAATCACACCTGAGAAGTACCCATTTCTTTCCAACAGAGATGAAGGGAGACAAGATAATGATACAGATCTTTACACTTGACAGCTGAATTGCATAGCAAATCTCCAAAATAATTTAAACATAATCCAGTAGCAAAATGCTGGTAGTGTTGGAAGTTCCTTTAGGTGGGAGGCTGTTGGTAGTAAAACTGCTTGCTTTGGCCATATTTCAGCTCTGGACAAGCAAGCTGGCTGCTGGTAGTGGGAAGGAGAGTGACTGTGGTTGACAAGGAGAGTCCGAGACAGCAGCAGGGTCTGACCCCTTCGGGCAATGGGCACCCACAACTCCCCTTCCAGTTCTCAGGCAGCAGGATGAGGGCTGGGCTCTCCCTCTGTATCAGCTCTGCTCCCTGCCCCTTCTTGCTGCTGGCATTGCCTGGCTCTGCTCCCTCCTGTGGGGTGAGAGTGCCCAGTGCTGCCCACAGCGCCCTAGGCCAGCCCTTCTCCGCTGGCTTCAGTGTCACAGGGCTGAGTTGCCAGCAAATGGCAAAATGCTGCAGCCCCCTCAGCTCGGCCAGGCGTGGGGAAGAAAGCATGTCTGGGAGGTGCAGGGACTGAGATAGTATCTTTATTAAGGCAAATAATAAAGCAAGTAGATGCCTGGGGAGAGATGGTGCATGGCGCTCTGGAATGTGTCTAAATAACACATTTGTGTTTGACCAGTGATATTGGCTGCATTGTGAATAGGCTCGTGTCATTCCTTCTGCTTAGCTGCCTGTGCACAACAGATAGCTTAATAACGTAAGAACAGCCTTGCTCCCTGAAAAACATCCCCTTGCCAGTACTGATCACTGTCATCCTGAGCTAACATTACAGCAACCTCCACCCCATCCCACTCCATCCGTTTCCTTCATCTTTAAATCAGTTCAGGTATAACCATTATGACTCCCTTGGAAGGCGCCTGGCACAGAGATGACAGCTCTTCAGCCAGCCAGTCCGGGGCATTTTTGCCTTAGACAGGAGAGAGAACAAGGGCGGGGGTGTCATATCTGGAAAGGGGCATGTGGGATCTTTGCATAATACTGGGCTTTCTCCTGGGTGTCCTGTCCCTGAAGCCCTCATCCGGCTTTGAAAGCATGTATCCAAGGATTACCAAAAACTCTAAGACTCCAAGAGTTAAATAGCTTTCCTTTGGAAATGAAGAGTGTTGCACCAAAGAGTAAATATTATCTAAAATAATTGCAAAAAACCACATTCTGGTGTCCTTCAGAGTCTTTACTTGTCTCTGCAGCTATCAGTTCTTCCAAACTGCATGCTGTGCTCCCTGCCATTTTCAGTCTCAGGAAAAAAAATAAACATTTCTGGTATGTAACAATGCTTTGCTTTCTGTGCTGATTGCTGCCTCCTCTCAAAGAGGTTCCCTTCTTTAAATGAGCAGGTTTTGGCCAACCACTTTCTCTTCCTGGCTCCTAAATGCCCAGATTCCTGGTACAGGACTTTGATTTACTGGGAAAGGCAGAGACTTGATCAAGAAAAGGGCAAAGAGACTTACTAAAATATTGAAATCACTGTTACTGAGTATATCCTATAAACAGAAACTTTCAAACCTGTGAATTAACTGCTACAGTATTCCTAACTGGTGAGAAGACCTTGCTTATGGAAATGGACTGCCTGGTCCTCTGCTAGGAACATGATGCTCTGCACTGCTGCAGACAGGATCACTTCTGCCTGCAGCCCCAGGTATGAACAGCCTGGTACCTGGAAACCCAGGAGCAGGGGGTAGCTCCTGGAGTACTTGCTGAACCTGTGCTGAGTTCATGCCTTGGACTTGCTCCTGTCCCACGGGTACAGGTGTCACACTCCATAAGTGTGGAAGCTGGAGCAAAAATGGGCAGAAATAAGTGGAGAACAGCTGAAACTGCGACTCTAATCACTTTGGCCAGGAAGAGCCTTTTCATACAACAAAACTGGTGCTTTTTAAGGCTGTGAACAAGTTAAAAAATTTAATTAGATTTA
This sequence comes from Machaerirhynchus nigripectus, assembly GCA_013397975.1. Classification (NCBI taxonomy): domain Eukaryota; kingdom Metazoa; phylum Chordata; class Aves; order Passeriformes; family Dicruridae; genus Machaerirhynchus; species Machaerirhynchus nigripectus. Next base: position 47,212 of record VZRQ01006062.1, on the reverse strand, counting down.
TCACCTCCTTTAGGACTTTCAACAGTATGCTGATAAACATTTCACTCATGACAACTGAGCCATTCCTCTAGATGTAGTTTCCTGGTGGTATCCTGTGCCCATCCACTTATCAGATCAGCAGAGCCGCCCTCCTTTATGACATTACCCTCATCTGCTTTTATGCTGATACATTCCCAAAGCAGCAAGTTGCCCTGATATGGACGACTGGGTTTTGTATATAAACAGATATTTTGGGAGAATGACTCTCAGTAAACAAGGATCTGAAAACATACCCCCAGAAAGGAAGACATACCAGGGGAGATCCAGGAGGATCTGCATTTTCTCTCTCCCAGAAAGGCTGACTCCAAGGCTGGGGTAATGATTTAGGAGAGAGGGGATGTCTGGCTGCATCTTTAGCTAGTGAGGCATGACAGAGAGACTCTCAGCAAAGCGCTCTGGGAGGAGCCAGCCTTTGCTTCCCTTGTGTGCCAGTCCTGGTTTTGGTACCCTTGTCTGGCCATTAATGGTGTTCCTTTTGGCATTCCTTGCCCACTGTGTCTGGAGTAGTCTCCCTTTTTCCCTCCTTGTCCACTCCACATTGTGGGGTGTGGGGTTGCAAAGACTGGCTGAGATTCTTGCTGAGAGAGGATTAGGCTCACTCTTTCATGGGTAGCTGTTGGCAATAGAGGTTCTGAGACAGCCATCCTGCCCTGGAATCTGATTTCCCCTGCCAGCAGTGTCTTGGGTAAGAGGTTCTGCAGGAGACTCCTTCCATGCAAGAAACATTCCTGGGAATCAGGCTGCACACAAAAACAACCCTGCTCAATGATACAGAAATTTCTTCTTTACTGCTTCTAGATCAAACACCACCACAATAACACAAAGCAAAGCTGAGATCCAACATAAATCACTCCTCCCTTTAAGATTTCATTAAAAAAAAAAAAAAAAGAAGAAAAAAAAAGGCAGAGCAGCATAAAAGCTGGCATAAACTCCATATTGTCTCTCCCGGATAAATTATCAAAAATACAATTGTGTTTACGTGTTTAATCAGACACATCTGGTTGGACGTGATGATCTTGAAGATTTCTTCTAACCTTACTGATTCTATGAAATGGCTACATACAAACCTGCTACTGACTGCAGAACTGTGGCCTGGGAAGAAGCCATCAGTTTTGGTCGTTGTGTGTAGACTAACCTTTAATCAATGGTGTTAATTTTCTTGAAGGAAATGAGCACCAGGGGAGAAAAACATAAGGAACAATTGTAAGATAAAGTCAAGTAATTGAATTCACAGCCTATTGATCCCAAATATTTTCTTACAGTTTAGAGCAGGTCCCCAGGGCAGGCAGTTCTTGTTCTCTGAGTGTCACAATTCCCAGTGTCACCTCCTGGAGCTGGAGAGTTGCTGAGGAGCCATGCAAGGAACCACAGCGGGAATCACAGTCAGGCTTCAGGAAAATGTAAGCAAAGAACATGAGAACGCACAATGCTCTGGTGCTAGCCCTGCTGAAGGATGTCTTGCTGTAGTTCTGGGAGAAAGAGTTTCTCTTCTGTGCAGGTTCATCTTCTGGGGTGGTAGGGGCTTGGCAGCAAAGCTCAGGCAGATGGAGTTGGGAACTTTTAGCTCTGCTCTGCTTCACAGCCATCTCCCAGGAGCCATGGGCATTACAGTCTGTGGGTCCCCGTGATTTGAGGGGAGATGGTTTGTGTTCCTCTGGGTTAGAGCTGGAGACTGTTAGAAGTGCCAGGCCAGTGCTTACCTGGCAGAAATGCCAGTGAGTAATAGTTACCAGATTATATATAAGTGACTTGTAAAGCCAACGCCTCACTTCTGCTTGATAGCTCACTCTAGATATAAAGTTTGTTGCTTGGCCTTGATTATAGATGATCATAAAACTCCTCAGATAGTTTCCAGGGCAGCTCAAGCACTCACTCATATGTCAGCATCCATCAGGGGAGTACTAGCTTGGTCTGTGCTGAAGTCCTTCCCCAGCTCAGTGTGCATGTGCAAAAAGACCAATGCAGCCTTGCAAATGCTCAGAGATGAGATAGGAGAAAAGCAAAAGGTGTGTTTTATCAGGCTAGGGCTAGGGCCATGTTTTCATCATGCACAAAATGCCTTTTTCATTCAAATCCTGAAGACTCCTCTCTCTCTGGCAACCCAGGAGCCTGGGGAAACACTTGGTTTCTGGCACAGGTAGATGGTATGCCCTGGCAGCCTGGAGGTCTCATGCACAGTTGGCAGTGGGTCCCATCACTGCTGGGGGAGCACAGATGATTGCTTAAGACCCTCATCCTGGGTGGAAAATGGAGCTGGCTGGGCAACAGAGCTTGGTATCCTCCATCTAAAAGGCCAGCATGTTGCTGGGGACCCTCTTTTAACTTGGCACAAGATTATGCATCAGGTCTCCTTCCACCGCTTCCTCCATCACAGTGTGCATCGAGGCGAGTGGGTTGCTCTTCCAGCTTCGAGGACAACACAGGCACATCACCATCCCTGGATACTGCCTCACTGGAGGCCCAGGTCTGCATTTCAGTTCTTTACTCCTCCCACCAAACCCGTTTTCTTAAATGATTCTCTTGGTGCACTCTTTGCCAGAAGGGACCAGTTGTTGCATCAGTATTAAGCTCTCTCAAGTTTCTTCCAGCCCTACCTGCTAATCACAACTGATGCTTTATGAGATCTCCAACTCCCAAGTATCACCAGAGACACTGAGCTCCCTAAGGGACATACCAATGCCATGGGTGTGTTTCAGAGGCCTGGGAGCATTCCTTCTCCGGCTGCTGGCTTCTGTAAAATGATGCCTCTTTCTGCAGTTTCTACCTAATTTCAGCAGGCACATACCCACACAAACACACACATACCTGTGCACCAGCACACACACCCCGCTGTCAGCCACACCCGGCCTCACGCTGCCTGCCACGCTTTTGCCTCTGTGGCTGCAATGTCTACTCAAACTAGATAAAAATGCATGACTTGCAAGGTGTGAGGGTGCTGCTGGTGGAAGTGGTAGCCAGGGGAGGGAAGAGCAAGAGAAGGCAATGACGAGCCAGGAGTGGAAGTGGCAGTCAGGCAGGGTGGGAAAGAGAACGGGCAAATGCAAGCCAGGAGCATCACTGAAAATGGTTTTCCATAGAAGATTCACTGCAGGGTATCTAGCATATCTACCTAGTCCTCTGCAATAGGTCTCCTTTGCTTTGTGAGGCCAGATCCAAAAGATGTGTACTCTTTAAATGCTATCTAGTTCAGTGGCTCCACATTTTAAGGATGGAGCACTTGAGGCCATAGATTTGAATCCTAGCCAGAGAGATTAAGTACTTGAGAACTGAAGCGGAGGCCTAATGTAATCCATTTAATTATTCTCCCTCTAAATCTTTCTTGATAAAGAGTGGAAATCTCAAAGGGAAAGCTAACTGAAAAATGCAGTCCGTGCATAAAATTCCTACTATTATTAAGTTTTCTGATTCATGCAAAGAAAAAAGAATCCCTCATATATATAGTCTTAAACAGAGCCACACATGCACAGATACTCTTCCTCACTCATTTAACCAAAAATCCATTATACCATTGAAAGTTTAGATGGAAATTTCCACTGATAATTCAGACCAGCTGTCAGAACTCAAAAGTGTCTCCTGATCTGCTTTTGGGATAGTTTCTTTGTCTTACCTCACATCTTCATTTAACTCCTCTCCTGATTTCTGATAAGCCTGTGGGAACATTTGCTATCTCACATTTCCTATGGTCATTAAAGATATAGTAAACTTGACATGTTTACAATAACAAGCAGGAATACTGAATCAGAAAAGAGCATTAAACTGTTAAATGTGAACTTTCAGACTGGATGTTGTGCCCAGGGCTAGGACGAGGCGAGGTCTGAACTAGACAGAAAATACAACCGACTGCTATGTCCCTGGCCTTGAGTATTTTTCTTCCAAACTTTTTGACAACCCAGGAGCTCCCCTAAGCTAGGGGGAAGAACATCAGTGTGCAGTCATTATTAACAGCCAAATGGAGATGATTTGGCTGAAATAGAGAAAGTTTACAAAGTGTCTGGCTTGCAGTAGGAAGAGGAAGAGAGCCTGTGCATCCATTTTGACCAGTAATTTCAACCCAAGGAGCCCCTTTCTGGCCAAGCTGTGTTTCCTTCCTGGCCACTTAGCTGGCTGCTGGGTGTGATGGACAAGTCTCCCATGGGAGCCCCTGGACTCCCCGTTGGCTATCCAGACCTAGCAGCCCAGGCTGTTTTGCTTGGTAAACAAAAGCGACAGTGTAAGTGACAGCCATACCCCAGGGAAGGGTTGAGTGGAGGTTTAATTGCCAATTAACCTCTTCAGAAATGCAAACACAGCTTCAGCTAATGGCATGAGCAATCCAGGAAAGCATCAGAGATGAGGGATGCCTCTTGGTGTGTGCATGATATGGCAAAGAGAAGCTTTGCCTCTTTGCAGCAGGTTCTTCTCCTCTTCCAAAGTTGTTGCATTGCCTGATAATCCCTTCCTTGTTCATTATGAACAAACTGCTATAACAGACATTTGTTTGCAGTAATGAAATACCAACTGGCACACGAGCAGCTCTCTTCGAAAGGCTATATATTGCTTTTTCCAGGAATCCCTGGCTGCAGACGGGACCTCACCCAGGATAAGACCCATCAGCTTTTGAGCACCAGGCAGTGCTGCTGTATTTCAGCAAGCACACATTATTCCCTCTCTGGGACCTGTGGCAGGGTTCATTTGATCACACAGAAAATTCAGTGCCTTTGTGTCTACATTTTAAAAGGCAAAAGAATCACTACAAATTTTAGCACCGACCTTCTGCTTGGCACACAACACATTCCCATTAGGTGGGATGAACTAGGATATATTCTTGACAAAAAAAAGCCTATGCTGTATGTGGATAAAGGGATCCCACCCACACATGCTATGGATTTGAGCAGTATTATTGCTCCAAGGGCTTTATCAAATTACAGAGCCGTGATCCACATGGGATCCAAGTTACCGTGAGATTTTACAGTACATGGGGTTAGCTTTCCCTCAGTCAGAACTGAACACACACGGTAGATCTGAGGCTGTGTTGAACCAGGACTGAACCAAACCAACTTCAGTTCTAATTGACAACCCAAGTAAGAACTAAATCCAACCTCTAATGATTCACCTGTCTGATCAGCAGTGTGCTGTCACTAGAGGTAAAGGCAAAGAAAAGTAGCAATCCACATGCATGATTCTGTGTTTGGCAGAAGCAGCACACATTCTGGATGTATTACATGACAATCTGGTTTCTTTAGCAAACACAGCATCTGTTAACAGTCCTGTTTCAATTAAAAAAAAAAAAAAAAAGTCTGCTATTATGTAACAGTTGATAATCCCCAATCTCCGGAGTGGTTAATCTAGATGTATGCATGGTTAAAACCTCTGCTGGCCAATTGAAATCTGACTTTCTTAACTACTCATTTATAATCATCAAGCAGAACAATGACACTGTTGAAACTATCACTGGTTCAGATGTGTCCTAACCTTGTAGGACAGCATGAAATTTTGATTGTTTTGCCCTAAATCTAACCATCCTTATCTTTACTTATCAAAAAGATTTGATTACTATAATTAATGACTTGAAACAAGTTGTTGAATATAATTAAACCATCTTTTCCTAAGAAGCAGTGCTACATTAATTAAGAGCCTTGCCCAGAGAGCCCAACAGGATCTCTATTACTTTCTATCATATACCTACTTGTTTTGTACCTTCTAGAGCACCTGGAAACACAGATTCCAGCCAGTCCCTTAACAACTGAGATGGGATACACCTGCAGGTGTGCAGTGGAGGAACCTCTGCTTGCACTGGGGCTGTAGTAGCTTCCCCTGGCAAGAGGCTTCAAGGCACACAAGTGTTACCTAAAATACCATTAAGATGGGGAGAGCCAGGTGGGCGCTGCTGAGGCAGCTCACATCTTCCCTATACCCTGGAAAACAAAAGCAAAACAGAACTGAAAGCAAACAGCATGGGCAGACACCTGTTACCCAGGAGAAGAGCCTGCAGGCCCATACTGCAAGGCAGTATGAACACCAAAGCAAAGAACCAGCCCTGTTGAGGGGGCCTGGTTGCAGGCTGTTTGGTGGGGCAAGGCTGGGGAAAAGTAAGCAGAGAGGGTGCAGAAGGTGCTTAGAAAAGGGGATGCATATATGAGACTTTCATGGTGAAGGAAGGGATTCAAACATGTAGGAGAAGTTAAAGGTGGGGTGAGAAGATGGGAGGTCCCAAAAAACCACCAAATAATGGAAGCTTACTAATGCAACACATTCTGGGACATGCTGAGCAAGAGGAAATCTTGCCTGGGGAGGATCTCAGCAGAACTCAGCAGGTCTGTGCCAGCTGAAGAAACAAAGCACACCATTGTCAGTTAATTATGTGAAGGGAACCCTTGGCCAATGCTTCCAAAGGAACAAGTCAGTCCATGTGGAAAGGCCTGAAGGCAGGGAGGGTAGCTGCACCCAGGCACTCGTGGGCGGAGGGGCTTCCCTACCCCAGCCTGTGCAGGGAGATTCCCTCTCCCTCAGTCACAGCAGAGGTGGTTCCCCAACTTCATGCACCGGCAGGCATCATTGTCCCAAGATACCAGTCACGGAATGCTTCCAAAGGTCAGTGGAATCCCTTGGTCAGCCTTATCTGATCAAATGATGGGAGCCGGCTGGGTAATGATGCAATCCTTCAAGACAATTCAGGAGAGCAGAAGGATGCAATGTCTGCCTCTCTGGGATTCTGCTGACGTGCAGAGCAGGCAGGTTCACCTGCTCTGGTGTACCAGCACCTTGTACATTGGGCAATTCTGGTTTCTGCTGTGAGGCTCAGCCCATCGCCCACTTCATTCACAGAGCAAAGCCTTCCCACTGAAGCAGAACCTAGGGCAGTACAGAAGCTCATAAGCTGTTTCCCTGTATACAGGATTAATTCTAAGGCTCACGGCTTCTGGTTTTAAGGCTCATGGCTTTACTTTGGCAAAGCAAGCAGGAATTTACATATTTTTCCTGCCATCATGAAGGCAGAAGACATGAGCGGCCAGATCGCAGAAGCCACTTCAAAGCAGTGTCACCCAGCCACGGCTGGCTTCAGTTCTGTGATTTGTCAAAGGTTTTTTCCCATCAAGAAAGATAACAGCTTCATGCAAACTCACTATCCTGCTAAAAAAGAGGGCTTCTCCATGCATTGGTACTCTTCTTTATCCCTGTATTTTCACACCTCAATAACTACAGCATTGTCTTTTCCACAGACTTCAGCATACTTTTGGACATTAACCCACAAGCCATTTGAGGCACAAAAGCATCCCCATCCTCCACATTTTCTGTGCTGTCCATATAAATTGGTAATAGACAGTCCTGTAGATCTCAGGTGATCATAGAAACAAAGGGCTGACATGGCTAACAAAGCTGAACACTTCCAGCTGAAGCTGCCCGGGCACAAGTAACGGAAGCTAAAGAACACGACAAAGGAGGAGAGCTCTCAAAGTTTTTAATCTGTTTATCCTGATTGGCAGAGGACACACTGGTTCAGGGGCTGTACCCTCCTTTTCAAGAAAGAACAGAGCAGTTAGCTTTCCAAAGGGCTGTTTGTGTTAAAAGAAAAAAAGAAAAAAGAAAGCCCTATTTGCTGTATGTGTAAGATACAGAGATAAAGACACTCACCAAAGATTTAATTGATACCTTGCCCTCCAGCAAGCTCCCTTCCCATTGCACAACAGGTTTATCAACAACAGAGGGCTCACAGGGCCCTTGCACTAGTCAAGTCTTCCCCTACATCTGCTGCTTCTACTAAATCCATGAGAGCCACAGCTTTCTGCTGTAGGGTTTTCAAAGGACCACGGCAGTCACATACTCACAGAAAGTCCATGCAAATACAAGAACAAGACTAGTGACAGTGATTCCCTTGCCATCAGCTTAATGCAACCCGGATGGAGAGGGAATTTCCACACTAATGACAAACTGTTCATCGGACAGACCAGGTGGCAGCATTTGGAAGAGGAGGGAATAGCCTGGTATACAGAGAATGGATCTTGAAAAAGTCATCCTCTGAACTAGATAGAGGCACAGTTGGAGTAAAGAAGTCATATCTGAGTGGCAGCTTTGGAAGAACCAAAGGGTCACAAAACACAAGCAGGTTTTTTGCAAGAAGAGCTCTCTAACACATCTAAGAGGTGAGATTATCTGGCTGCCTGTAGACAGGCCTTCTCATCTGCTTGTGTTTTTCTCTAAATTTGATATTAAAGAGAATATAGTAATAAATCTCTTTCTGACATCTCTTCCACAAATCTTTTATAACCATTCCTCACTATGTTATCCATTTTGGAGAGCACAGCCTTTTTTCATTTTTAAAAGTTTGCGTTTTTTATCTAAACTCTCTTTGAAAATTGGGAAGGCAACTCCAAGATTCCTAGATAATACTGAAGAAATTCTCACCAACGGGTGGAGAAAGACTAAACTAAGATACACATACATGCCTTGAGTGTATCCAATGGAAAATAGCTCATAGCTCTGCAGGATCTCCAAGAAGCATCTCAAAACCTGCAACTAACAGGCATGGAAAGCTGCTTTGTCAGGTATCTGTTAGGCTGTCTGCTTCATACTGTTGATTTTGTTTGGAGAAGAGTAATCCTTAATGACCACAGACAGCCTCTGGCAGGCACCAGGGTGAAGGCTTAACAAGCCTGTGGGCATGCACATGAGCAGCAGTAATAGGAAATCACTCACTTGTGGCAAATCTATCATTCTGAAGACATACTGAAGGATAAAAAGTATTACTTCCCTGCTGATGATACGCCAAGCACAGAAGCTGTCAAGGACAGATCAGGCTGGGTCTTTCCTGTTATAATTTCCCTTCAACTGAGCTGCAGTTAAGACAGAAGACCAAGTATATGCAATTACATGCATGACTGCGGTACCTTAATTTCTGTTGCTTTAAATAAAACTGAATGAGCCTCCACGCATTCTCTCCCAGGCTTGCTTCATGGATCCTTACACTGCTACTGCAGGAAAGGAGGTCACTTTCGTGACTCCAACTCCTATTGTGCAGAAGACTTTCTCCTACATCAAAGCCAAGAAATTTCATGCTTTAGCCTTGGTCATGGGATGGAGCAAATGTACAGTGAAAACCACACCAAGGAGTCTTTTTTTTCTGGAAAGCCTGCATAACCGAAGCAATTCACCCTTATCATGCAGTCCTCCATCTACACCACACAGATAACTTGCAGAGCAAGTTTTGCTATCTGCTTTCCTTTACACAGAGGCATGTTTGTGAGTGAAAAATTTGAGCAGGATTAAGGAGGGACTTAAGCCCAAATGGGAATACATGCCAAAAAACCCACCTTCCTTGAAAATGTCAAAAAGGGAGGAGGAAGTGATGGACAGAAGCAATGGTGTCTGTGAGATGCAAGAAAATATCTTCCCACTTCTTGCCTAGAAAGCCCACATTACATTTCCCTTTCCTCAGGAACTTTTAGCAGGCACCAAGCCCAAAGGAAGGCAGAAGCTTTTTACACAAGTCCTGTCCCTAACTTTATTCTAGAGAGAGGCAACAGACCAGCATGTACATCTTTGCAATGATGAGGATCCTCCAGAAGAGAAGGCAAAGGTACAGAGTTCTCTTCCCTTTGGGCATGCAAAATTACCCCGTGTTAACCTCTAGGAAACACAGCTTCAGGCTTGTAGGTGCTTCCCTGAAAAAGTGCTGAACAAGCTCCAAAGGCATCCACCCCTCCCTGAGGACCTACAGTATCAACATCTAAAAACTGCACAGTGCCACTGTCTCCGATTGCACAACTAGGCATGACCTTGGCACAGTCCAACACACATCCTACCCGGAGACATGACGTATACTTGATTACCATGTTCAGGAAGGCAAACACTGGTGCCCCAGGGGGGCTTTGGAAGCAGAGAGAAAGTGTTACTGTCATCATCCTAAGTTTCTGTATCTGAAGGGTCCTCAGGAAGAGATCCAGCACCGGAGGCACGGCTGTATTCATCCTTGGGCCAGAGATCAAGTAACCATTTCCATTTCTTAGGTGCCAGAGGAACAAAACATCCTTAGTTCTCCCTTTTAAATGTTGTTATTCAAAAGGAGTTTTCCTAGTCAGACCAGGAGAAAAAGCCATCTGAAAACTAAGAAAGTATCTTTTAACCTTTTTTTCTAAAGTTCAGGAGTTAACCCCAGATCTTGCGATTCTGTCAGTATCTCATATTCTGATTCTCCATGTTTACAATTGTTGGGGGTTTTCCCCCCAAAAATCAACTAAGTACATAAGGAAGAAGAGTAATAATTCAGAATGACTACATAAACTACGTCTGGCACTGAAGCTGGATTTTTACAACATTTACTCTGCAAGATTTACAATAATTAATTGCTCACTTGAATGTTTACAGAAGCTCCTTACATGTCATCGCAGGCAAACCACAACTTCACGTTTATACAACACCAGAGTGCTTGGTACATGCCTGTGGCTTTCATAGGTCATGCAATGAATTCCATTCCTTTTTAAGTTTGTTCAAGGGCTTCTAAGTATGTTGGATATTTTCCTTCTTCTGTGCTTGGTTGAACTGGGAATTTTCACTAACTTCAGTCCTGATTTGTAAACTAAGGCCTTCCAGATTGCCAATTACTTATGAGAATTCCCTCCTAAACTGAGACTCTTCTCAGCACAAGTTAGTGGTGTTGCTAGAAAGTCACGGCCTTTAGCTCTCCCTCTTTAGTTATCCCTACCTTTCTGGGGGCAGGGGGACAGGTGGGCTGTCAGGTCCTTGAACAAGTTCATGTGTGCCTCATTACTTTCAGAAGACTTAGGCTCAGGCTGCCACCACAGAAAAAGGTCCTGGATTGCCCACCTTGGTTCCCAGCTGTGCTTTCTGGCCCATGCCTTCCCTTGCAGCCCCTGGGCAGGAGGTACATGGCACTGGGGAACTGACATGGCCAAATCCTTTTCAGACGAGTCAGTTCAGTGCAGCTTCTGTACTGGACCACTGTGGTTGCAGGGACTGCTACCTTTTTGCAGCTATTGTCACTTACTCTGCAGTTATTCACACTGACATCCATGTTTAATTTTACTTCTCCCCTTACAAGGGTTGACCCACTTCTGTTAGCTCTAGAACATTTAAATGAAAGCCACACTATTTGTTACTGCCCCAAGTACTCACCTACACAGTACTAAAAATCAAAACCATAAAACATTATTTAAAATATGTATCACAAATACATAAATAATCACCTTCTTCTTACGGACTTTGGAAGTGCAGAATTGTTTCAAACTGCAAACATCCCCGCTGAACATGTATTGAGAACACAGCTTTCACTGAAACTTCACCTGAGTTTCAACCATAAAAATATGACAGATTGTGTTAGCCCAATCCTACTTTACATCACGCTAAGGTTAATCCTCCACTCAGCTCCCTGCTGTGTGAAACTCAAGAGCATGCAGGGGTGTGCTTCAGAACTGCCCCTCAAAGCCCTCCTGGCTGAACAAACACACTGGCAGCAGTTGTTGTACAAAAGTATGCAGCCACGCACATACCAGTGCTGGTATTTTCTGAACATTTATTCAGAGAGAGACAGGTCTCACTTCATTCTTTTCCCCTCATGTTTCATTAGATCAGCTAGAGATTTTGTTTCAGGTTGGCTGCAAATTGTGTTTTGCCCAAATACATCTCTGGACACTCCCTATTCCCCTTCAGTTATACAAACACCCTCTGACCCAGCCCTCCTGGAGAAGTCACAATAAAAAACCCATTTCCTGCCCCTCCAACCTGTTGAGATATTTTTAGTTGAAATTGAATGCACATACCTGTGGCAGGTGAGGCACCAGTGAGAATGTGGGTGTGGTGAGACCTTTGCTTTTCTAATGCCAAGTGCTTCTACAGCTTGTCATTCCAAATCAAGGGAGGGGGCCAGCTGTCTAGTCACTCCTCTCAAGGAGGCTCTGCACTCTTTCACAAGGAGCAGCTCTATTTCTCTCCACCAATATTCTTGCTACTGCAGAAGAGGGATAGTCTTTGACTCCATCAAGGGGCGAGACATCCCCTCTGCTGTTGCAGGCTTCCACATAGGAAGAACACAGAGAGATGCTGGAGACTCCAACAATCTATTAAAGCAAGCCTCACTACTTCTGAAAGGAACGTCTCTGCCCTACCTCCTCCAGCAGTCAATGTGCCCTTCGCATCACTTTACAAGATTGGTTCAGGACTGACTCTGCATCTCATCCATTACATAACTGGGAATAACACTCCAGGGGTTTTCCAGGGATCCAGAACCCTCAGAGGGATTTAAGCTTCCTTTGCTGATACTGGAACCAACCCTATCCTGCCTGCAAAGAACAAGAAATTTTGTTCAAGCACCCAGCAGGACAGCTGGGAGTGTTCCCTTGCTCCATGGGCAACAAGCATTTGCATCTCCACCCATATTATCACTCATTTTGTTCTCTCTCTGGTGCATTCTAGGGCTGTTTCCTCTGACCGGTGTGGTTTGCTATCAAAGGGCCCTGTATGTGGAATGAACACATTCTCATTTCTGGGCTTTTACCCCCGCCCCTCTGTGCTAGGATGCAGGGAAGATACACACTCTTCCTGCTTTACACAGATGCTCTTAGCAGTGAACATTCCCAAGACTTGTACACTTGCTGTCTGCCACTGACTTGAGACCATTTTAGAGCTATCAGACTTGAAGATATTTGGAAGATTTAAGTAAACTGCTACAACATAAAGAATGAGAACACTGGCACTCTTTTTGCTCCAAACAGTATGTCTACTCCTCATGAAAAAACAGACCTTGGTTTTCTGGCATTTCTTCGCAAAATGTGCTGCCCCTAACAAAAGTGTAAAAGCATTCTGACTAGCATACACATTTCTACTAGATTTCTGCTGACAGTGTGAAATAACCACTGTGCTCATCTTGACAACTGCAAGAGTTTCTACTTTCCATTTACTATTTTGAACATTGTTTTTCATGCAGCACAAAATCCAGTTTATGAATGGTTCTAATAGGCATTAAATGTTCTTGTGTTCAGTAAATTTTCATGTGGAGGAGCTTCCTACTCTTCTCTGTGCACCAGCAGGAATATCCAGTGTGAAAATTTTTATTGTCAATGAGAACTAGCAAACCTTCTGGTTTGATACGAAGTACATTTATCTCATTCTTGCAAAAGTCTACTTATCGAGCATGGAACTCTGCCTAAGAGTAACAAAGTTCCCTGCTTAGGGAAACAAAGAGCTTTCCAGGATACCTGTTTTTCTGCACCTCCCAGTTTGTGAGCTGCTTTCCCACGTAAATACCCCCCTCTTGTGTTCATTCATAAGTACTACAAGAATCGGCCACAGAAACCGCACCCAAACCCCAGACCTATCCTCGATGGTGTCAATCATTAACAGATACTGGATCGAATTCCGGGCAGTGAATACCTTCATCCTGCTGAAACTCGTTCTCTCTGTGCTGGACCACTCTTCAGCGGACAAATCTAAGGTACTGATGTCACATCTGAATTGCTAAGATTGACCCAAGAAGAAAACCTTCTGGCAGAGCTGATACACAGTGAACAGAACAGGTCAGTGACAAGAAAAGGAAAACCACGTAGCTTTAAAATCAAGCAAAATATATTTCGAGTTCTCAATGTAACACATCCTTTCACCAAGGCAAGGGCATCACAGCTGTGCTGTGAAAATTCAGTCACTTCTTTTTATCTTTTTCCTCTCTTTCTTCCAACAGATCTGACTCCAGATGCACTCAGTGAGATTGTATAGTGGGACAGGCTGCAGCAGGACAAAAGCTGCATTCACACTGCACTTCATGAATGAGCAGGGCCACACCACAGCTACTTCCAGGTCCAGAGGTGATGGTGTCTGATGGTGTCCCTGAAAGGAAAACTGGTACCATGGTACCAAAATGGGCCAAGCTCAGTCTGTAGCTGGTGAAGAAGAAAAGTAAGTTTTTTCCTCACAGACTGCCAAATTTCATATGTAGTTCTGAAAAAGAATCCACTGGAGACAGCTTGGTAGACTGTTTTTGATAGCTCAGACAGCCATAAAGAGAAAAATAAAAAAGTCTGTTCAAATACCAAACTAGAAGGCTTTCCTTTTCTTCTTTTTCCCTCCTGCCACCTTATTCCTGACACCAATAGCTTCTTCTGTGTCATCATCATCATTCCGAGATCGCTTCTTCTCTCCCTGCTCCCGCAGCTCCTGCAATGCAATCAACAGATTGACCCACAGTTCTGGCACCAGAAGAAATTCAGACTACAACAGCGAGGACAGGATCAAAAAGCCAACACCCACCATTCGAGCAAATCTCTGGGCCTCAGCCACACGCTCTGTCAGCATCATAACTTCCTCCTCTTGCATGGGGAATGCTGGCAGCTTCTTGCCAATCAGGTGTTCAATGCGCTGGAACAGCTCTACATCATACCTGAGAGAAGACAGGACACCAGCTTGAATCAGCCCTCCTGAGAGGGCCTCAGCTGTCACCACTCACAGACTTCACCCCTTATCTCCAGCCCACAGATACTGTTAAGTTTGTGCTGATGGTCTCACAAGCAGCTCAAATGATGCTGTTTGGCATGGCTTCTCTGATTGATTCAGCTCATCTCCATTCAGAAGCATTTGGCAAAGCTTTTCTTTTTAGACAAATACTTCAGTGTTTATAAAGCACCCCCACAGTTACTGAACCTGCATTACATATTTAAAAATAGATAAATATATTGTGGAGTCCAGTTATAAACAGTTCTGCTCAATACATGCCTGCTTCTAGAGTTTATCTAGACTCTTCCCTCCCCACGCAGCGCTTTGAATTCTCTCCCCTTTATCTAAATAAAACCACCTGGCACTTCAAAATGAAAAGTAGTATTTTATTCTCACCCAGGATAAGGTCAGATATTTTCTGCTCTGAAACACAGCTGGAAAGAATAAGTCTGTTAAATTTTATCACTTACTGTGTGACAAAGGTGATAGATTTCCCAGATCTCCCAGCTCGAGCTGTTCTCCCAACACGATGAATGTAATCCTGGAAAGAATTTTTTTGAAAAGCAATAATATATGTTCACCAAACACAGAACAGATCTTATGGCAGATCAGGCTATATATTTTCTCTTTAGGAAAGAACAAGAAAATGTTGAGAACATACAGCCAGGATTAAATGCTAAGGAGGGTGTGCAGCATCAGATTTTGAGAAGAGGCGTAAGTGGAGGCATAACTTTGGTTTTAACATTTGAATTCTTCTCTTTCTAAATGAGAAGACCAAGTATTCCAGACTGCAGGACAAAAGTTGCAATACATGACCTTTGCCAAGACTTCACTATCACTTCCTTGGAAAGCTAATATTTACAGTGAGCCCATGCCTGCATTTTCAGTCTTGGGATCTAGTGCTCTGCATAGCCCATCTTCCAGAGAAACTCTCCGACAAGTAGATTTACACTTGGTAAGCATGGTGAAAGAGAGGATGATTGAGAATAATTTCTTAGAAGAGTCTGATCTATCAAGCATCTTTTGCCAATATTAAGCTGTTTTCCATGTTTTATACTACATTATGGAAATTAAAATACTCCCTTCTCCATACAGGATCTGCAGAGAGAGGATCGTTCAGAAAGGATGTGTTCTATGGGGTAGATGAGAGAGAAGAGCACAAAGACCGTAATAACACCATTAAAGCTGCTGCCCCCACCATTGTTTTCTTTACTTTTGTCCTT
This sequence comes from Machaerirhynchus nigripectus, assembly GCA_013397975.1. Classification (NCBI taxonomy): domain Eukaryota; kingdom Metazoa; phylum Chordata; class Aves; order Passeriformes; family Dicruridae; genus Machaerirhynchus; species Machaerirhynchus nigripectus. Next base: position 31,535 of record VZRQ01006062.1, on the reverse strand, counting down.
TTACAGAAGGAGTGTCTTCAAAAGACCTACCATACTTCTGTTTGCAAGGCACAGTATCTTTAATCATTGTAAGCAATAATAGCAATTCCTGAAGTGCATGTTAATGGCATGCTTTCTGGAACTAAGCTGGGAAACGGTCACATCCCCGAGATAACCCCATACTTTCCATAAGACGAGAGTTGGTAACTCACTTTCTTTTCCTTTTGCTGTACTTTTGTGATATGAAGGTGAAACATATTAAGGACACCTTTTTTAACCAAATGCTCGTTGCATGTCACAATAAGAATTTTTTTTTTTTTAAACACAGTTTAAAATATGAAGGCAGACCTGGATCACAGGCACAGAGATGACTACATGAAACTAGTAATATGTTAAAACTATTTTCAAAGCCTTTTAATGTTATATGGCAAAACATAGTCTGAGCAGAAATGCAAAGACACAGAGCATTCCGCACTTCCCCTCTTCACTTACAGGGTCACTTCTACAACCCAAGCCATGAGGCCAAACAGAGATACCAACTCAATTGTGGAAGCTGAACTACACTTTTCAATGTATAAAATAATGAATTAGGCTTTCAGTCAGCAGAAGAGAGAAAACATGTCTCTGTTCCTTTGTCCACCTTCTTTGTCTATCTGCTTGTGGTGACCAGCAGCTCTCAGCTGGCACACAGACAAGCTTACCTTAGAGTGTGTAGGAATATCAAAGTTTATCACCACATCCACATGTGGGATGTCCAGACCTCTGCTTGCAACGTCAGTAGCCAGCAGAATAGAACGTGCCTTTGCCTTGAACTTGTTTAGAGAGCCCAAACGTTTATTCTGGAAAAGGACAAAAAGGGAACGAGAGAAAAACACTCATTCTAGTCTCTAGTTAACATGCTTTTGTTGAAATACTGGCACAAAAGAACTGGGGGAGAAACTACTCAAAAATCTCACTTCTCTAATTTCTTCTTGAAATATTACAGAATCAGGGGCAGCATTGGCATTAGTTAAATTTCTATGGATCAGCCCAGTCCACTAGCTGTGAAATACTCCTCCTGCAAGGTAGCTTTGACTCAGTGTGGTGCAGCCCATTTCCCAAGCCCCAGGCCTCCTGTCTACTCCATTCTGTGGGTTCATGCCCATACCTGACTCATCTGCCCATGGAGGGGAATGGCAGTGAATCCCAGGTTGCGAAGCAGTAGAGCAGTCCTCTGAGTATTGTTACATGTGCTACAGAATATCATGAAAGAGTTACCAGCCAGTTCATTCAAGATATAAACCAGGTAGCTGTCCTGTAAAGAAACAGGTAGAATTAAAACAAACCCCAGAGATAATCATGTGCAATATTAAAGAGTAAGTCTAGGCCTCAGAAGATGACAAGATATCAGACAGATGTGGGAACAAGAAAAGCCACAATAAGAGAAAAGAAACAGAAGTGCCATTACCTTGAATTTGGAGGGGATGAAAATGTAGTACTGCTGTAGTTTTTCAACTGTCTGATACTTGGAAGAAACAGCACATTTAACAGGATTCTTCAGAGCAGCACGCTGGAGTTTTTGAACCTGGTAAGATCAATGAAATTTAATAGGACAGAGATCTTGTCAGAAATTTGTATTAATACAGTCTAGTCAAGAGGATAGCCTTACGGAAGGAGATCTAAAGCAGATTAGTCTGTTCCCACCTTCTTGGTCATGGTGGCAGAAAACAGGAATGTCTTCCTGTCTCGAGGAATCACTTTTAATATCTTATCCACCTGTAAAAAAATAAGGAAATGGAAATACTAAATACTACAAGCAAGCAAGACACAAACCTTCTACAAATATAATGATCATCCACATGAAGAGTAATGCATGTGTAAACATACAGTAGGAACAAATTTTTTTCTCTTCTAAGGGGAAGGTGTATGCCGATATCTTGTTGACAGTTAGGCAGTGTGAACTTCAAAAGTCCAACAGCTGTGCAAATATCAAGCAATGTTTCTGCAGGAATGTTTGTGTGTGTGATTGTTTTCTACACTAACTACATTCCACATCAGGCACTCCAGAGAAACTAGTGGATTTCAGAGACAAAGTGCTTCCTTCCGTCTTGGCAGGGCTCTGCAGAACTCTGCTATGTTCTAATCCCACCACAGACTTTTGTGTAATTATTACATCTTAGTTACAATTTGCTACTAATTTCTACAGAACAGCTCAGTGTTCACTATGTGACCATATAAAGTGATTTTAAAGGGATTCATCTGGTGTTCCAAACTCTTCTTTTAGCAGACTCCTACCTCTGTCTCGAAATCCATGTTAAGAATCCGGTCGGCCTCATCCATCACTAGGAACTTCAGAGCTCGTAGGTTGAAGCCCTTTGTGTTCTCCAGATGATCGACCAGACGGCCAGGAGTTGCTACCAACAGCATCGCAAAAGCAAATTCAGAATGAAAGCAAAGGAAAAGATCCAAACAGGCAAGACAGTTGTCCATTACAGAAAAGGGACTTGTTTGCCCAAGAAAAGTAGAGATTGCTTTGCAGGAATAACTCTTTCATAGGGTATCTTCAGAGAGTGTTTTGAAATAAGACTAGCAGAGTCAGATTCTTTGAAAAAAGTCCTAAACAAATGTGACACAAAAAAGACTGCAGACAAGCTGCACTGTGAAGGATGAGACCAGAATTTTAAAATACTTGAAGAGAATGAAAAAACAAGCCAAAAGCACTCTAGGTCTAGCAGGAATACTTTGGAATGAGCTTGTAGCAACCAAGTTACTGGTGGATACTTTAGAAACCTTAACAAGCCAGTACTCAGAGCTTAGGACAAAAACAAATGAAGGATGTCCTCTCCTTTCTTTGGTTAACTGCAGTTTGGTAATTTTCACACTCCCTATCCCCAGCACACCAACTTACCAATTATAACATGTGGTTTCTTGGCTAAGGCCAGAGACTGAGACATCGTGTCAATGCCACCCACGATAACCGCTGCAGGACAAACAGAGTGCAGTGAATCCTTCAGTGTAGCACCAGCCCTCCCCTGGCACTATGGTGTTTACTCCTACTGCCCACCACCCACAGCAATTCTGTACAAATGAAAAGATACTTATTTTTATGAGAATTCACTTTATTTTAGCATATCCGACCTTCCTAGGCTTCTTAAGCCATACAGTTAATTCCTTACTGGCCACAAGTATTTTATTTTCACAGCTGAAGAGCTACAGGCAGAATCTATTCCTTGCAATTGAACTCCACTGCAAAGATCTAGGAAGTCTAAAAATACCCACAAAGCTTTTTTTGAGAGATTATCTAAAGAATCAATACAGACAGTCTGAAGGGAAGATTAAACTGCATCACTATAGCAGGGAGCTCCATGCAATTTCACTGGACACAAACCCACTATTGAGAACATTCTCTTCTACTTCCACCTTTAACTGTTTAGACATAAAATGCAGAAGAGCTGCAGACCACTCCACGAGGAAAGACCATACAGCCTTTTTTTTTCAAACCTGATACCAGATCTCTGTCTTCCAGCATCATAAGCTGTTCTCACATTTTGCTCACCCCTCATATAAATCCTCTATTTTTATCTTTGCAATCTCAAGCTGACAAACTGGTCTTCAGAAAAACTGGTCCAATACCACAAAAGCTACTTACTACTTTGAACACCGATGGAGGACCCAAGAGCTTCAAACTGCTCTGAGATTTGAAAGGCCAGCTCCCTTGTTGGTGTGAGGACAAGAGCAAATAATCGCTGAGGTGTTTCCAGCAGTGCTTGAAGAATTGGCAAAGCAAAGGCTCCTGTTTTTCCAGAGCCGGTTTCTGCCAGTCCAATGACGTCTCTGCCTGCAAGAAGGAGCAAGGGGGGCAAAAACTTTTAAACATCTAGAACAAAGAAGACTTTAAAGCACTGTGCAACAAAACATAAGAATCCCCTAAGGACAGAAAAAAAGGCATACACACAGAAGGTAAAAAAGAACAAAAGGCCAAACCAAAGAACTTCCGAATCTCTCTGAAGCGTTTTTAGACTGTGATTATATTTGTACAATGATTACAGTCTCAATATTCAATTTTCTAGTTAAAATTCTGTTAATATACAGGGTTTCACACAAACTTTAGGTTCAGAACAAGCTTTACTTTATTAAGTCTCAGATCTGACATCAGTTTACAGCTTAATGACTCTATCTCAGTATTTTAGTTCAAATGTTGTCCATTTGCAGGCTCACAAGGAAACAGACTGCAGTGTTTGAACTTCAGTCACACAAACTACAGGACAACAGCACTACCAAACTCACGTTTCAGAAGCCACAATTGTGCCATTGATTAGCAGAGTAATCCAAAACAGTTTCCGGTAGGAAAGGTAGGACAGAAAATCTTTTGCCCCAAAAAAATGCAGGCAACAAGGTGGAATTCATCAGTAGAATCCATTATGACATCCTAAGCTCATACAGCTAAGAAGAACATGCTGTCAATAGGCCTTACACTGGAAACAATTTCTCAGGAATGCAGTCTTACCTTTGTGTTTGGTGCCTTTTTTCCCCAAGAGAATCTTATATGTGTAGTAAAAGAGTCTGACAAAAGTTAAATATTAGGACAGAGCAGATACTGAAAGTTTGTTCCCATTCTGTCACTACGTTGTTCTTTTCCTCCTTGACAGTGTTTTGGGGGGTTTTGTTTAAAAAAAAAATAGTTACAGAGGGAGAAATGTCTGCTGAATTCAGTAATTTATTTTTTTGTCATTCCAGAATGCTTACAGAAAGTCACTGTGGTTTGGTTATTACTCACTTCAGAAATTTAATTTCAAAGAGCTGCCTGCTCACAGCAAAGCAGATTATATATGCTCTGGAATCAGTCAAGGCATCTTCACTTTCAGGCACACACAGACACTCTGTAGGTCTCTATCAGAGGCAGCACAGTCCAAAATCTATTGGAAGCTTCCTGTGTATCCTTGGATATGTCGGGAAGAAAATGATCAATGTGCACTAGTAGTTCAAATGATTCATAAGAATTCTATAGAATTCTATTAAACAGGGAGTGTCAGACCTACACAACAGGAGTGAACACTCAAGGAACAATGTTTGCACCCATTTGAAAGTTTATGATTGCAGGCAGTGTTATAGGATGAACTAGTATATTCCAAGCTCCACCTGGGAAGGACACAGAACAAACAAAAACTATGTCTAGACAGAGATCCTCAACAATGAAGAAGCTGGAGCATTCTCATCTCTGATCCTTCTCACTCAGCAAAATTCATTCACATAGAGCTCCTGGAGCAATCCCCAGTTCAGGTTCAAAGAAGCCCACTGCTCACCTTGGAGAGCCACTGGAATAGCCTCAATTTGGATCTTCGTTGGCACCTTCCATCCCAGCTGGTCACAAGCTTCACACAGGACATCTGTCACTCCCTGGACATCAGTGACAAAAGAAAAGGGAAAAAGACATCACCACAAAGACCTAAATTAAATCACAGAGTTAAATTAAATGCATGCTTCATCAGAGCTAACTTGTCTCTAGCAGAAACAAACCCAGGCCCCCAGTGCAACTCTCTGAAAGGGCAGGCTGCTCACAGTAATCCCCACTTCCATCAGTAACTTCATCGGATTTGTTCGAAATTATCTGTTAGAGATGACTGTTATCAGGAAGAACATGGTCAGTTTTACCCTAGTTTACACAAGGAACTTCCCTCCCCACACACAGCTGTCTCTTCACCTCAGGGGGTGTCCCATGACCATGGAAAACAAAAAACGCCGTGGCAAGTTAAGGCAACTCAAGAGAGCGGCGGCCGGCGGCGGAGCGGCGAGGGGAGCAGCAATGCCAAGCCCAGCGGGGCAGCGCCCGAGTGCCCACAGCTCCTGCCCGGGCCCGGCACCGCCGCCCGCCCAGCGCCGCACGTGTCTGCCCCGCGCGCACACGGGGCTGGCGAGGAGCTCCCCCGGCCCGATCTGCGGGACGGGGCAGCGAGCACCGGCGGCAGAAGCGGCTCTGGCCCAGCCTCACCAAGTCCTTGAAGGTCCGTGGCTCCTCCACCGCCGGCTCCTGCTCCGGTTCCGCCACCGACCCTTCCTCCTCTCCTGCCGCCATCTTGGCCCGTCCCCGCCTGCTGCGGCGCTGAGCACTCTGGGAGCTGTAGTCCTCCTCGCGGAGCGATGGGATTGGTAGTTCCGGAGAAAGAGCCGAGCGGAGCGGGCGGGTTTTCCCTCAGCTCCGAGAGGTGCCCAGGGAAGGGGGAGTTGCGGATCTACAGCCGCCTGTCCTGGGATAAGGGCACCCTGAACTGAAAGCTTGCCCGCCCGCCCGGCGGTAACCCCGAGCGGCTGAGCCTCAGGCCTGCAGCTCAGCGCTGCACTGCTTGGGCAGTGCGTGATGCTGTTCCCAGTTCGTACCTTCTACAGCTGGGAAAGAACAGGCAAAATGAGCTGGCCAGGCACAAAAAGACAAGAATATGTATGAACTTACGTACATACTGCGTATAAAGAACAAATTAACTGCTTCGGAAGTGCTGGTGTGAAACATTTTGAAGCACTAGTGATGGGAAGAGAGGAAAGAGCTGTCATTGTCCCACGTTGTTTTCCTGTTCATGGTAATTGCCAGTATGAATTTTTGAAGCGCCAGGAATATGAAATAAACTGAACTGTGGCAACTCGCACCATGAAATGAGAGAGTACAGGGTGAGACTAGATGCCAAACACTCTCCCAGCTCTCTCAATTGCTGCTGTTGTGATGCAGGCCTGCAAGTGTTTGATGAGAGGTGAAAATGGATATGCATTAATGACCATCCAGGGAGTGAGTGCAGCATCAAAATATCGTCATGATGGAAGTTCCTGAGTCACTGGTTTCCATCTGGTCTGGGTGTAACATCTCTAATCTGTAGTGCCGATGCTGATTGCAGCAGGTTAACCTTGCAGCTAGGTGAACTTCCTTTGTTTCAGGGAAAAGAAGGCTAATATATACAATGTGTTAGGGTTAGATGTTTGGGCTTGAAAAGGACAGCAGAGCTGGCTCCAAAATGGAACTCACGACTGCAATTCTGAGCAGACTTCCCACCCTCTGGGAAGGCTGTCTGGGCATGCTCTCAGTGGAAATGCTGATGTACTTCAGCATCTGTCACTGGATTCCAAGCATGGCATTTCCTCTGCTCCCAGAACAATGAGGAAAGTGAGAGGAAATACGAACAAACTCTCTGCATGACAGGGAAAGAAGAGGAAACCTGAAACAATTCACGGGCAGGAGTAAAAATGAAACTGCTGCATCCCACTGTGCTCAGGAGCAATGATAAATTTAAAAAAATACAATCCCAAAACACCCTGTGTAGATGCTGGTTGTGACCATATGTTTCAAAAATTACAGCAGTCTGAGCCATGGGCTTGCTATATGTCATTAGTGCTAAAGGCTAAGCCTGGCCAGCACGTAGACATGAACCCCTGCAAGGGTCACTGGGATGCCTCAGGAAATGGAGTCAGGGATGTGACAGGAAGCCACTGCTTGTGATTCTTTGTTGAACTCATTGCCTGTATAATATGGTGCTGTTTTAGTGGGGAGCAGGGTGGAGCAATTCTATTCTGGTGAAATTCCAGTTTGTCTAATTCCCTAATGTCAATCAATGTATTTGAATGAAAGTTTTCTCCTGTCCTAAACTGCTGTTGGGAGCATTCATGCATGAAAAAATAAATACACAGCTTCTAAACAGTAATTCCTTTTTTGTGCTTTTTGACACAGGACACTGCAGATTATACTGGATTTAGGAATTTTCACTCCAGGGCTTTTAAACTTAGCTCTAAAACAAATATGCTCCTAGCTCTTTTGCATGTTACAGCCCAGTCTTCCTTAGCAGGGGCAGGGTGAGAGCATCCCCAGGAGATGAATTTTAGTGCAGATATAATGTCAGCTATTTCATAAGGGATGCATAATGAGACGAGATGGACAATGTGTACAGCACGTCACATCCAGGTGTGCAGAGAGACACTGACACAAAAATGCTTCATATTCATTTATTTGAATCAGCAGTGTACTCGTTCATTTCTGGCAAACAGGCATGGGTATCACAGGCATTTGAGTCACGCTCTGAGGAACCAGAATAAAATTCTTCCTACAACATACTAAAACAAGTGTTGATATCATGAGAAGAAGAGGCAAAAAGGAAAAGGATTCAAGCTTTGTGACATGGAGTGTTGCCCCTCCTATGAATTTGGTCGGTGTTACAGAATTAGAGAGTAGGTTTTTCTCATCATTTGGATTTGTGCCTGCGCAGGGAAGTTTCCCTTACCCAATGGGGCATGTTTGTGGAGGGAGTTACCTCTGCATTAGCTCTTCTAGTTGCTTCAAGCTAGTTTCAGGGTCTCTTCCTTGTACCTCTTTCAGGTACTGACATGATCCCCATCATCACCATACTTGAGCAGTTTTCAGTGTTTGTTCCAGAAACATCCTTGTGAGGTAGGGAAGTGCTACTATCCCCATTTTTAGACAGGGAACTGAGGTACTGATGGGTCAAAAATCACAAAGGGCATATTTAGCAGAACAGTCACTTAAAACAGGGTCCCAGTCCTTGCTCCTGCTTTGTAGGGGCTCTGCCACTGAGTCATCCTACTCCTCTCTTGAATATTAGTACCCTCATGCATTTCACTTATATGAAGCCTTCCCTGGAAAACATTGCTAGGAGTACATGTAGCTCTCCATGAGTGCTGCCTCCCATCTCACAGATGATCCACTGTGGGTCTCACAGGCTGCTTGACTGCATGGAGAGTGGCACCTCCACCTCTCAGGTGTGCTCCCATCACAGCGGGGCTCCAGCTCAGACCACTAACACCAACCTACGCTTCCCCTCCTGCTGCAAAAATATAACTGCTTCCTTCCACCAATGCCCTGAGGTAGCCTCTGGTCCCAGGGTCACTCTTCTTCTCTCTTTTTTGGTTCCTAAGATCTATTGTCACTGTCTGACTGTGTTTCACCTATTTTATAACTATCAGCATTCAGGTCATGCTTTCCTTTTCCTACAGGGACCTGCCTTCCCTCACAGCGAAATAACAGGTAACTTGCTCTCACATGCCACAGACTTGCTTTTACTCTAAAAAACAACTTCTTTCCTTTGGAACAGAGGCCTCCTTTAAAAAATATATATATACACATTCTTAAATACAGTATCATAACCTTAAAATCATTCTATGTAAATAAATAGAATACAAACATCACAGTTCTCAGTCTGGAGAGGTTTCTTCAAAAGGGATAAGTTCTGGCCCTGCTGTTTCACCCTGGGATGGTGAATTATCCATACAGTCTGTCATATCTGGAGCTGTTTCTTTCTACAGCCTTTCCAGATGTACCTTGGTAATGGGACTGTACTCTACTGGAAATTGGCAGCTGCTGGCTTTTTTAGGGTACTCCAGCCCTTGTACCACACACAGATTCAAAAGTTGTTTACAAACCAGGTTCAGTCAGCATCAAGTATTTCATCAGCCTCCCGACCAACTTCTTACTGCCTTGGGGAAGCAGAGCAGTGGAGGCGGCTGGGGAAACACGGGTCTGTGGAACATCTGCCTCATGGCATCAGCACCGTGAATTGTAAAACAACAGGTAGCAGTGCTAGTGGTCACAGTTAATAATGTAATGTCTCCAAACCCAGTTTTAATATGGGCCAAACACTGTTTCAGCTGGATGCTCTCAGGATCTCGGCAGTGGTTTTAGCACCCAAGCTGAGTCTCCTCGTACATGGGGAAAGCTCTGTTCTGGACTCAAGAAGATCACAGACTTCATCCATTGCCCTGGTGCAGGTCTCGAGGTTGTCAGCCAGCTTCTGGATTTTGGCCTTCAGCACAGCCTGGCTTACTTTTGTGACCTCCTTTGTGTATTCTGGAACGAGGAAGCTGTGGGAGCCACAGAAGACCATGAAGCAGACGGAGTTGTACAGAGAGATGGATGCCCTCTTCTCTGACTGGCGCAGTGTAGGGTCGCCTGGGCCCTGCCCCCGGCGAAGGAACTCCAGGCAGCTGAGTATTTCCCTCATCTGTTTCCGACAAGTCATTGCAATTTCCTGCACCTTCCTCACCTCTCGGGAATTGCAGAGCACTAAGGAGAGGTCGGAAGTGATGCTGACGGCCCCCCCAGCCGTGGCCAGGCCCAGACCCACAGCTGATGCCAAGAGAGAGGCTCCCAGCGTTGCCGGGCTCAGGGACAGCCCCAGGATGGCTGTGACTGCTCCTGCAGCTGTCAGGGTGCTCCCGCTGACATTGGCAATCAGGGACCTTTTGCGGAGCTTGTTGAGTTTACGAGCTGCCTTGTGAAGGTGAGCAATTTGGCCACGCAGCCTCCGTCTCTGATCCAGCAGGGCCACGTGGAAGTGGTGTGTGGGGTCTGGTGTTGGCGGAAAGGCAGCACTGTTCCTCTCCATTGCTTCTGTCCAGAAAAAGAAAAGTCTGGGTTGGGATTTATGTCAAAAAACCCCCATGAGACATGCTCATCCTGGACCACCATTTCAGGGATGGCATCCAGCCAAATTTTTGTTGCTTCACCCAGCTACAGGAAGGGTTTTCCTTCTGCACACACATGCACACTCACGTACACACACACCCCCATATGCACGTGTACATTTAATTATATGTTCCATTGTAACTTTAAGACAGAGGAACTTAAAATATTTTTCTTAATCCCTGCAAAAACTGAAATATCCTAAGGGCTGGGGTCAGAGGTGCTGCTACCATTTTCTCTGTGAAGACACAAAACATCTTTTCAAACCCTGGGGACAGAAATTCCCCTGAGATTAGGTGACTCAGTGCCCAGAGGAGTAATGCTGCCAGAACTAATGTGTTGTCCCCCTGATGGGATTCAGAGCATCTGCAATATAGAAGGGCATCTTTCACAAGAAAGGTCAGATTCCAAGGAGGTGAAAGCCACCATCCCAGGTTTTTATTTAGGGGTTATTTCCCATTAAAAGAGGATGGAGGGAAGCTGCTGAGTGGAATCTACATCTGTCTTTTCCATATAGGAGGTGAGCAGCTTATTGATGCCATGGATGGGTATTGTGAACATCTTTCATTTCTTTAAGCTTAAGTAATTCAAGGTCCTGCAGCATTTTTTTCCTATTGTAACCTGGTGTCAGTGTAAGAACAAAGATGGGAACCATTGTTCTGTGGTGCTTGGTCCAACCTGTGGTCATAGATACCCAGTTACAGTGGCAGGGAGGTCTACAGACCCTGTTTAAAAGGTTTGTGAAGAGCACATCAGAAAAGCAAACCCATTTTCAGTGTGCACTCCCTTGGTGATGGCCAAACTGGAGAAATACAGAGGCCTGTGAGTAGAAAAGGCTTGAAAACTGCTGGCTCTGGAAAACCTCCCCCAGCAAGATAGCAGGAGTGCCTTCCCTTCTAGAAGATGAATCTTCAGGGTTTCTGTGCTAGACAATCTCCATTTGCTGTCTCTGTTCTTTGCCTCATGGGCAGAAAGAAATATTCCAATAAACACTTTCAGGTTGGTCTAGGGCTGAAAAATGATTTACAAAGGAAGCCAGCATCCTTAACCCTGCTTGCAGGAAACCTGAGGCAAGGGAATCAGCAGGAGTGATGTAGCTGATTGCCTGGTGGAAGCAGAGTTTCTGTGCTTCACAACACTGCATTGTGCACACAGCTATGCTGCCTCTGCACCTGGCAAGGTCCAGCCATAGAGCTGAGAAGCTGTTTGCAGTCCATAATGCCCTCTTGGCCAAAAGGAGTCTCTGCAGCAGAAAGACCCCATCACTAAGCCAACTGAGCAAAACTATTCACTGCTGCAGGCACCTTTTCACTTCTAAGTCTTCGGTGCTGTGGGAACTGGAGGTGCCCGGTCCCTCACAAAGTTAACACTATGTAGTGAGGATCCTTGGGGCTTCATTCTGCAGAATTCTCGCGTTTCAGAAGGAGAAAACTTTGTACCAAAAATAGTCTTTCCATCCTGAAGTGTATACATAAATAATTCTCACTGCAATCTTTCCCACTTCTACTTACTTGTCGTAATCCATCTCACACAGATCCTTTAAGACGCCCCCCACACACTTCAGAAAATGCCCCCAGTCTCTCTGGGTGTCATTGGGTCATTTGAATAGTCACTTAGTACATTGTGCTTCTCTCAGCTGGAGGCAGTGTCCTGTGATTTTTACACTATAATCATAGATAAAGCTGGAAGCACAAGGACTAACACTAATCTAAATGGATACCAGCACTGAAATGAACGATGAGCATATCACCAATAACTTAACAACAGATCAATATGACGACCATTAGATGTATCAGTTCCTGTAGCCTCTTAACAATTTGTTCTGAAGATTTAGTTGATGGTAACTGTCCCAGGTAATAACAGTGACTATCTCACTGAATTCTTAGAACAATCATTCAATATATAGCATAGGCCATGTAGTGATGCAAATCTTTTGATATTGATTAATGCCAGCACAAAGGAAAAAGAATTAAACTTCTGCTCTTAGAGAAAAATCTTCCCAACAATAAAGGTATACATTAGTCCAAAACCTGCAAACACTTTCCTAATAGAGTACTCGGAGAGACTCCCAAAATTGCTGGTTCAAACTTACCTTCAGTTTCCAGCCGCCTGCCCAGAAGACAAATTTTGATCTGTTTCTGGAGGAGACCAATTTATAGCTCCTGCGGACCAATTGCTGCAATGGGAATGCTTTGCCTCATACTGGGAGTTTGCCATTTCCTGTTCTCCCTTGTGCAGAAGGATGTGACACACTGGAAAGTGACCTGCGGGACAGTGAGCACACATCGTGTTCAGGAAACGACCCCTGCGAATGAACATTGTGTGTTCGCTTTTCCTGAAGTATAGGGTGAAAAAATTTTTTTTTAAAAATCACAGCCTATTCCTGGCTCTGAGGTAGTGCAGACATTCCCTGCAGGGAACAGTTGCCTTTCCTTTCCCTGAAATAGCAACTGACTTTACTCTGTCTGGAGCTGCCAATTGCTTGATGACTTAAGTTTGCCTCCACTACACATCTAGAGCCGGTGCAGCTATCAGCCAGTCAGCTACTCCATTCAAGGCCAGTGTACTTTTAAAATCCCAGCTCTTTGGGACGATCCGTAAAAGGGAAACAGCCCCACAGCAAGATCATTGCTCTGAATTCCCATCCCTTCTCCTTTCCAGTACATAAAAACATGCTGCAAAAGGAGTGATCACCCTGTGGTTTTACTCTGTTTCTTAACCATAGGCACCACAATGGTTGAGAAACAAGCCTCTTGTTTTCCTAAAGTGCCTACCCAGCAATAAATAATCAGAAAGAAAGGCTCATTTGGGTCCCCTGTTTTACTGCCTGCTGTTGCCTGGCAGTTGTGCCATACAGATGTGGCCAGAGGGAAGAAGTGATGAAGGTGTTGGGGGGAACAGCCTAAGTGCCACTCCTGGTGCTGCCTTCCATGCTGAACCAGGGCCAGTTTTAATCAAAGAAGGATTCTTTTGATGGGGTCAGGAAAAATCACTTTTTTGATGGCACTAAGTGGTAGACCAAAGTGGCATGCGTCTTTATTGGCACAGGGCCTGTGGTGCTGGGGACATGTCTTTTGAGCAGCTGTGCTTGAAGATGGGACATCTACTTTCTCGTTCGGTGTTTTCCTACTTCTCAGAACTATTTGTTGACAGGGAAGCTCTGATTTTGCCCTAGAGTTCCCCTGACCTATCTAATCTGAAAGCTATCTAGCTATCACTGAGTGGTGAGGCTTTCCTATTGAATTTGTGAGATGCTTAGCCACACAGTTGCTGGAGCTGACCTTAAAAAGGGCCAAGACTGAGAGGCAGCAGGTAGGGAGAGGAGAAGGCTGGATTATTCATTTCAATGGCAGCTTGGTTTTCAATTATGCTAAAATGGGTGCGAAATAGTATGTCAAATGTTTTTCAGGGGTGGACCTACAGGAGATGAAACAGGAATGAAAAAATAAATAGCATGGAAGAGTTATTTCAACCTGTTACAGACGTGAAAAGAGAAAACCTCATTTTGAAGATGCCTAAATATGCAGTCCTGGTCTGTTAAAATTTGTACATACTGCATGTTAACAGGAAGGTGAGCTTTGACACTGAAGGAAACTGTGCTTTGGCCCTTCCCTTTGTTTTAGCAAACGTATGCTTGAATTGGAGCCCATCTGCCTTGGCAAGGGTTTGCAGATGATAGAGAGCTCGTTTCTCACACTCCCAAATAGAATAGGGCACTTTTTTTTCATGTAACTGCATCTGCGTTAGAATTTGTGCTGCAGATATGTCCTTCTTAGGACAGCAAGTTTTGGTAAAAGTGAAATAACAAATAAAAGGAAGAAGAAAGGGTCTAGAATGAGCCTAAGATGATGACATACTTATGGATGCTCCCCTTCCTTTCCCCGTTCTTTTCTTTCAATACACTCAGCTGCAAAATATTGTCAGAAAGGCCTGCAATGCTCAGTCTGTGGGCAAGGATCTGATCAGGGTGCAGAAGAGACAATTCCTTTTTCTTAGAGTATTCCCTCACAGACTTTCATGCCCACTGAAAGATCTGCACTTCACTCAAGATGAGATGTTGGCCTCAGCTGAGGATGGTTTCTCACAGGAATCATCCCTGGGCTCCTTCCTCCTTCACCATTTAAAGAGAATGTTTCCCTGTAATCCACCCCTATAATAAGGTGCATACCCAGAAAGTATGGACTTCACATGAGGAGCTACAGATGTCAATGTGATTTTAGAAAGAAGACGTGCATTATAATAAGAAACATTATTTCCTAGGGAGTGGCCCTACCACAGCATTTTGCTATCTGTTCTATTTTTTGCTATCTGTTCTATTTTTTGCTATCTGTTCATTTTGCTATCTGTTCTTGTCCCTGCTGACACTCTCACAAACATCCCTCTGGTGAGAGTGCTGGTCTTCTCTCCCGCTGATAATTAGAAAGACCCGCTCCAGCAAAGGTGAGCAGGTGGGAATGGGAGTTGGACGGGAGAAAAGTGCCTCAGCACCTGCCAAGGACTGAAAGGCTTTTAGTGTCATTAGTGCACTCACCCAGATGTAAGTACATCTGCTGGGTCACCAAGTGGGTCCCAGGAGCCTGCTTGGAGTGAATCCTAGCTTATCAGGGATCTCCAGACCTGTGGGGTAGGTCTGACCATCACCGGGCAGTTCTGCAAGCTGGTGGAGGCCTGACAATCCTGCCTGCTGAACTCTTTCACCCAACCCCTCCGCTGCAGCTGCCTCTTTGTTGGTGACGTGTGAAGCACTTGGGCTTGATGGTGGAAGGGGCACAGCAGGTGTTTCACAATGACCTGGCCAAAAATGGTACCTCTGCTCCACCCTTTCCCATCTAGCCATATCCTCTTGAAATGCCTGAGGGCATTTTGTGGGAGCAGGTGACCAGAAAAGGGAAGGAAGGATGTTTTATTGCCTCAGCTCTCTTCCTTTCTGGGGATTTTGGCAGAAAGGACTGGTCTTTACTCTCCTGGTTTCTCCAGCAGAAGGGATATAAGGCAGAAGTGTTTGATCTGAAGCTGTTTGCAGCTACTGTGATATAACATTTGAATGCAAATGTGTAACATTTGAATGCAAATGTGTAACCTTTGAAGCTGGAGTTTCAAATATATTCTTCCTTTATTAACATTGTCTTGATCAAATAACCGAGAAAATTTGAGTAAATTTACACTCGTATACCATCTTTTTAACAGGAGATTTCTGCCATGCTTGGTACTTTCAATCTTAACTCCTGGATGCTGGAGCTAAAAGCTGCCTTTTTTTCTTTTATTTTCTTTTTCAATTGAATCAAAACCAAATTTTAACTTTTCACAGCAAGATATTAGTTCAGAATCAGTAAAAACTAGAACAGGCCAAAACTAAAACAAAGAAAGCAAATTGGAACAAAAAGGGCTGCATCAGCTTTTAGTAACCTTACCAGTAGATCCAAATAAAATTTTTGAAAGCATTCCAGAATGAGACAGGCTGCTCTGGCCTCTGGTCACTGGTACATGTGGGACTTCATCTGGGTTTGAAGAAAGCTGCAAAGAGCAGAGCAGGGTGGGGGGAACAGGAAAGCCTATGGGATGAGAACACCTCTTGTTATTTCCATTTAAGCAGAAAATTAGTCAAGCGCGCTGACTGTGCCTGCTTTGTGAGCAATCATTCATGTAACAAAAATACCATCCTAAACTGCCTTGTCAAAACACTGTTAGCAGTGTTTGCAGAGATCAAGTATTTATTTGGACGTGGAGAATGAATTTCCGCAATGTATTTAAACAGCCCAGCTTACGCTGCCATTTGCCAGCTTCAATTACACGTTTCAGTGCAGGCTGTGTGGCACAAGATTCTGTCTCTGACGCACAAAGAAGCAGCTCCCCACTCAGCCCATAAGCCTCCAGCCTTGGCTGTGGCACAGCTGACGTAACCCAGTGCAGCCACATGCAGGTTCTGCTGAGACCGGTGCTGCTGGAGGACTTTTCTCTGTTCACCATCTTAGCAGTGGCAGCAGCAGCACCACAAGGAGCAAGTCTGGCTACCCGTTCCCTCCAGGACTACAGAAAACAGAGAATTGTTAACGTATTTCCAGAACTGCGAAGAAACCTCATAGGTTGGTAAAAAGTAGAAATTAGGTAACCTGGTTTCTTGCGCCTCTTTTCCAGTGGATTTCTGGATGGCTGAGTTCACAAGGCAACATTTCTCTTGTAAGAAAAGAGTCTGGATTCTTCTCACCTACAAAACCTGCTTGTTTTTGTGAAAATTTCAGGAAGTCAGTGTCTCTGAAACCTTGACTGCTTTGTCAGATTCTGGCTGAGATTGCTTAGGAACCTCAAAAGCTGCTGTCATTACATCAACTAACCCTCCCATCTGGCACGACAGAAACGTGAGAGAGACACAACGGCCTAACGAAGTCTAGGAAAAGTTAAAAACTATTACCTTGAACTTCAGATACAGATTCATCTCACCTAATTTCAGCCCTCTTTAGAGCTTCATACGCAGTCAGTTTATTCACATTCTGAAGCTCCCTCTAGAGCCAGGAGAAGAAAGAGTCACCCCAAAAGCTGGTTCAGTCCAACTCTTCCAGGCACATGCTCTGTAATATGTGACAAATTATAGACAGCAATTCTTTATCCCTTTCCTGCCTCATTCGATGTCCCACAGGTTTGCTAGGCTTAGGTTCCAATTTCAAATATCCTGTCCCACAGACACTGCTCTGGGCCAGAGATGGTCCCTTAAACCAGCCCTTGCTGTCTGCGGTGTGAGTAGGAGATGCTGTTGTGGAAGACTGTGTAGCAGTGGTGGATCCCTGCCTGTCCCCTCCCATAAGAGGCCCTTCTCGCCCAGGGATTTTTCAGGTACCTTTTGACCCTGCTGACACCAGCTGTCTCCATTGTCTCCTGGGACAGAAAGTCCAGAAGTTCACAGTTACTCGTGGCGTAAAGAAGTATCTTCTTCTGACTATTTTCAGCTAATGTACTCCTTTCACTGAGTGATCCTTAAGATAGCTGTGTGGGATCAGGGAAAGAAAAGTCCACGGGTTTGGTGACGCTGCACTAAGATGTTTGGAGCACATGGCCCCCCCTCATTCTTGTGAGTGACAATTTGTCAGTCTCATTTCCAGTATTAGCAGAGCACATGTACAAGCCAGACATGTACAGAAGAACATATGGTTTTACAGAGCTGCACTTGGGAATGCAAAGAAAGCACGTTATCCATAACATCACTGCACCCAAGTTCCAGTCATTCCTTCTAAGCCCAGGGAGACTAATATTCAGTTAAAGATGGCTGAATCTGAACTGAAAACAAAAACAAAGCAAAACAAATTCAAATCGTTATTATTTTTGTGAAGCCAGGACTTTTATTTCCAGGTCATGTCTTCCATTCTTAAAATACAATGGCCACAAGGTGATTCCTCTTGGCAACCACAAGGCCTGAAAAATATAATCAGAAACATTTTGACCTTTTGCCGGTGTTTTTAGACAGAAGAAGAAAGGAAAATTCTTCCTTACTAAGAGTCAGATAAATCTTTTCATATCTTTGTTAGCATTAATATTAAGGCATTACCTGGTGTGAGGGCCTTAGGACTTATTTATTACACATTGGTGGGACCTGATCAGAAAGAAGAGCTGTCAGTAATACAAAACTCTTTGAAGGGAAATTTTTAAAGAGGGAGTGATAATCTCATAAAGGAATGGAAGGCATCTTCAAACACAGAACTGAAGCTGTTAATGGGAGATCTGGCAAGAGAAAGTTCCCCCTCCCATGAGTTCTGTGCTTCCCAAAGAGGGGAAGCTGCCCAGCTGCAGAGCTGGGACATGAAGGGGACAGGAGCTTAGCATTTCTCCCAGGCCCCTAGTTCAGATGTGTGCTGCGCCTGAGCACTCAGCTGCCCAGTGTCCCTTGAAGGATGGACAGCATCCATAGGGATGGTCAGCAGATACTCTTGGCCTGGGTGTATTCAGCTCACTTCCTGCACCCTCATGAACAGATTATCAGGACATGGGAGGGAGGAAAGGAAACCTGGGAGAGAATGCACCTGGAGATACTCCCTGCATGATTAGCCGAAGCCATAAGTGCAGGGCATGGCTATGTGACCCCGTGGTTTGCAAACAGATGCATTTTCAAAAAACACTTTTTAAGAATGGCATTGTTTTTGGACGTACAAATGCTTGGAAGTGTAGTAAACTCCTCTGGTAGTGTCTGATCAAATGCATCCCTTGAAAAGATCAGGTAGTGCCTCTTTTTTATCAGTCCAGTAATAAAAACCAGCAAAACCAATAAAAGACACCACCCCAAAACCAAGGTAAGAAAACAAACAAAA
>VZRQ01006062.1:1429-12793 GCA_013397975.1 Machaerirhynchus nigripectus | reverse complement strand
AAAAAAAAGAAAAAAAACCTTCCTCATCTGTTTTTTTATGTTTTTCTAACCCACCCCATACACCAACATTAAAGAGAGTCCTGGTTTTGAGTCTTGCTGGCTGGGTCTAGGACAAGTTCTATAGAAAAGAGTAAAGCTGTCTATATCTCCGCAGGTTGAAGAGAGTCAAGATAAACCCTGTTGTCACTGAGGCCACTGCAGAACAGATTCTACCTTACACTTTGCTTCTCACTGCCAGAAGTTGCTTTGCAGGCAGATGGAAATTGCTTAAGATGAGGAGATTCTCNAAAAAAAAAAAAAAAGTATTTTCAAGGAATTTTCTGTAAAAAAACATCTTAACAACAGCATTTCCTTTGATCTTCATGGCATTTGGAGCTCTGGGGAAATGGAAACCCTAAGTCGCACCAGGGAAGAATTAGGTTACTGAGGATCACTGTTCTGACTCATGCTTACAGCAAGATCACAGGCAGGCCATACAAGTACTATGCAGAGGAGGTGTGGAAGGGAACCTCCTCTTTACTTCCTCACAAGCTACACATGGCTACGTGCTTAATTTAAGCTGTCAAGATAGCTTTTCTCAGGTTGTTTTCTAGCCTGTGTCCTCACCCTGTGAGCTCTTCCATTCACTTTCTCCATCCCATTCCTGATTAGAGGACACGTCCACGTGGCTTGGGAGGACTGCTCCAGAGGACAACCCTGGAGCAAGCTGTCAGATCATTCCCACGTTCATACAGGGTCTTCTGGCTTACGCTTGCTCCTTGCAATATCATCAGTGGGGCCCTTTTAGCACTCATTCCATTCTCCCTTTGTGCACACATTCTAGATCCAGCTTTCCACCCTAACTGCCTGTTTTGAGGCACCGGTGGGGAAGAACACCAGGATGCTGGAGGGTCAGAGGTGTTTCCTAGTACTCTGAGGAAGTATATGAGGAATGACACGAAGATGACAAACTTTACAGGGTATGTGAGTGGCTCCTAGGACAAGCTAGAGAGGGATGCATATCACAGTCTGCTTCAGTACCTGTATTATAGTGAAAGAAAGGAGAAAAGCCCTGGATGTGATGTGTAAGCTCCTGGGGAAGAAAATTAAAACCAGAATGTCTGTGCTCCCGTGCTGCTGAAAACCTCCTGGTGTGCTGCTCACAGCCAGGGAGGGATGTGGACAGTGGTTTTACAGCATGGATGAGAATAAGATTTCAGCAAGACTTGGGAACACCTCTGAACTACAGAACACTTGCATGAGAGGGATGGATCTCACCTAGATCCAAAGAGAAGTGGGCATCTGGCTATGAGCATGCAGTGTGGCCTTCTGTACCTCCCAAATATTTGTCATACAGGTATCACTGCTTGCATCCATACTGAACTCAGTATTCAGCAGGAGATATTTGGCTGTTGGGATGGCCTTTATGTCCATCATGAGTCAAATCTCTGTATTTGACAAACTTGCTTTGAAGAGTGTTTGTGAACTCTGCCTTCAAGGACAAATTGCATTCTTGATACCGAGATCAGATTTTAACTAATATCTCTTGTAGTATCCTAGGGCTCCCCTCTAGGCTGGGTATTATTTTATATTTGCAGCACATCAGACATCTAGTGATTGTTCAGATCAGATGACAACATTTTGTAGTGAGCTGGTATAGCTCTAGAAAAATGTTTTTACACTTGAAGCAGCTGTGCAGTCTTGGAGAACTGGAACTGGGCAGAAGGAGTGAATATGTTCTCTTGCTGTCAGCCCTTACTTGAACATGGTGCACTCAGGGAGCTGTATTGGGTCTCAAAAAGCAAATATGTTGCTGTACCTTGTGCCTCTTTACAGCGATGTCTGAAGATGAACATCCTTCTTCCTTTAGCTTTAGTGCACACCAAGCATTGCACCTGAAACACTTCCTTCTTCAGCCATTCTGTAGGCAGGTCTTCCCACGGGGAGGGAGCCTAGAAAACAGTAGTCTCTTTCCCTAAAATCTGCTCCTCAGTAGGAATCTTTTCCTCCATAGCAGAGTAGGTTGCACGTAGGCATTGATAATGGGACCGCCTACTTCTCACCACCTTTTATATTTCCGGAGGCATGTGGTGGCTGATGCATTTCCTGATATATACTCGAAAATCATATCAGTTTCGATCCAGGACCTCTGATTATCGACATGAATCTACAGACAACTCACTTCCTCCTGTTCTGCAAGCAATTTCAATGAACTTTGGAGGTAGCTGTTCTCACCTGATAGGCAGGGAAACAGAGATAGGGAGGAAGCCGATGGTTTGCTCATTGCCTCCTGGGCAGAAACAAATGGTGAATGTTGGTAGCCTTAGTTTCAGATCAATGTTTGCTCCCTGAAGCAGCCCTCTGACCTGGTGGCACAGCTTTTATAATACTGCTCAGGTCATGATTTTAAATTACCTTGTTCTGGACCTTTTCAAGACTAGCGTTTGAGACTTTCCCTTATTTAAGGATGTATCATACTTCTGACTCTAAAGAGCTTGGTGTGAGGAGCACTAATTCAGCTGTCAATGCCACAGCATTCTTTCTTGTCTATTTCTTGGAAAAGGTTTCTGTAAGCCAACAAGGATCTTTCCCTTGTAAGGCTTCTGGAACAAAATGTCTTTTTTTTTTTTTAATGATTAATATGGAAGTGATTGGACAGCTGTCATAGGGATTCTCATTTGAGTAAATGTCAACAATAAGGAAAGAATATTGCTTCATGCAGGTGAATTTTAAAAACGTCTTAGGATCTGTACATCAGTTCAAAACTGCCAGAGGAGTCTAGTGGAAAAGGAACGAGAGACACGGATGTATTCAGGATCCCAAAACTAAGCACTTTACATAACAGACCTTACATATGCTGAAAAAAAAGGTGGCAAAACAACCCGTCAGAAGTATTCCTCCTCCTCTAGCTCTTCTCTGAAGATGCCTGTTGCCTAAATTCACTCATTTCCCCTGTTTCCACAGGTGCAGTGATACCAGCAGCTATTTTTGCTCTTAGCTCAGGGCAGCATTTCAGCTGCTGGACATCTGTGCCAAACTGCTCCTTTCCTTTGCTGACTCTGCATCCCAGCATCCTCTCGGAAAAATACAGGGAACATCATTTTTAAATCCCACCCTCCAGCAACACAGGGGCAGGAGAGGGGCAATCTCCTCTCCCTCAAGGATTCTTGCCCACCTGTTCTGAGTCATTATGAGCTTGTTTTTATGTGGTGGCAGCTCATCTTCCTGGTTTCTCTGCAGAAAGTGGGGTGGTTGCAGGTTGTACTTGGGCATCGTGGGTCGCTGATGGTGGAAGAGAAGTGAGAAGAGTCAAAACTATTGGTTAGTAAAAGAGGAACAAAGACGGTAATGCAGAATCTTTCCATGGAGGCTGCAGAGGTGCCTAAATACAGTGAATGCTCTTCTGCAAGCAAGTCTTTCCCCACATTCTGTACCACAGAACTCAAGAGGTAAAACAGGCCCAAAACATAGCTCTTAAGTGTCTTGATTAATCAGAGAAAGCTAACATGCTTAGCTGCTCATAGCAAGAAAAGACAGTTGTTCTCTGCTTGACCAGGGTGGGCACCAATGCCCCAATGCAGGTGAACCCCAAGGGCTGCAGTCAGCCAGAAGGTTAAGACCAGCTGCCTTAGTGGAAATGAAGCTGCCTAAGCAATGTGAGTGTCATGGTTCAGGGTGGGATGGGAAAAGATGCAAGTTGCCACCAGGAGTTAGTAGGGACACTTGTACATTGCCACCCGAACCAAAACTGTGGGTCAGGATTTTATACAGCCAGCAGCTGAAAGGTGGAACAAACAGCTCTTTCGACTGCCCCCCCTGGGTTTTGTGACTGTTGGATTGGATGGAAATGCTATTATTTTAGAAGGACATTTTGGAAACTCAAGCTGGCTGCTCTTAGTCCAAAACCTCTTGAGATGTTTCCTTGTGAGGGCACTGAAATGAAGGTGAAAGGGCGTTTCAGATCCAGCTGACCACTCTGGGCCCTTTAAAAGGTCAGCCAAGCCATTCCCACATTTTTATGTGTTTGATGGCAAAAGACTTGGGAATCACCAAACTGAGGTGCAGGAACTGTTGTTCCCAGCCATCCTGAACCTAAATCTGGTGACTACACAATGTCAACGATAAGTGCAAGTGGCAGTAGAGTTTTGTTATAACTGAAAACTACTTCTCTGTCCACTAGGACTGTAATCAAACAGCTGCATGCAACTGGGCCAAAAGTGCTCCCTGTTGTCTGCATCTAGAGAGCTGCTGAAGCCGTAGCTTTGAGAGCCTTCTACAGTCCCTGCTTCACTGAGGAAGGGTCCTCTCAGGGCACCACCACCCCTGCCTGTCCCTGCCCAGCATTTCCTGGGGCTTCCCCAACCCTGTCCTCGTCCCAGGATCCCATTCCAGCCCCCCTGGAGCCATCAGCCCCTATCCCAGCAACACAGAAACAGGGCCAGTCTCAAGTTCCCCACAGCCCTGCCTGGCCATGGTCCCACTGCAGCAGGGAGGTATCCAATGCCCAGAGCTGGAGCTGAGCTGAGAGCCCCTCTCCGGGCCTGATGCTGATCCCACCTGCACACTGACACCTTGGCCTTGCCTGTGTGTGTGTGTATGGGAGGGAGCTGAGGTTTGTGGCAAATGAAAAGTTAAAATGAGCAGACAAATTAACTACATTTTGAACAGGTACTGGTTCAGAGCTTTTTCCATATGAAATTAGATGAATCATCTCTGAACCATTTTTCTGCTGACAAGAAATGTTGAGAGTTAACACCTATAGCTGGGCCTCAGCAGGAGCAGGGTAGAAAACATGAATCAAACTAAAATTGGAGGATCCAAGGAACTGTATTTTTCAGATTTGTGAATGACTCTCCGTTCTCCTATCTCCAAAATAGAGATGGGCTTTACCTGTTTGGGAAAGTCGTGGTAATGTGAAATGCAGTGCAGTTAGGTGTTCATGTGGAAAAGTCATAAGGAAGGGAAGGAATAGGAGAAAGAGTTCAAGAATTATCCTCAGTATGAGTACAAACAGCTGAACACTGGGCCTTTGTAAGGTGCTCTTCCTAGGACTTGTAGTGTCATCTATGGTGGCCACTTGGTTTTGTCTCCTAGAGCCAGGTCAAATACCACAAAAAGGACATGCAATAACTGACAAGCTACCCTGATTTTGCAGTTTTGTTAGCTGACTAGCAGGCACTAGGTTTAGTTTGGATTACTATATATTTTTGCAAGTTAGTAGGCATTTGTTACTGGGTATAATAATCTGCACTTTCCATGCTGACTGGGAAGTGCTCTAAGGGGCTTTCAGATCTGATCTCTTGCAGTCCGAGCTGGCTCACATTGATAGCACCTGCAAAAAAAAATTTGTTCTGTAGGATTTTCTGGCAGATTTCTGTTAGTCTACCAGACTATATGATAGATAGATAGATAGATAGATAGATAGATAGATAGATAGATAGATAGACAGACTACGGTCTATCTCTGTCCATACTGACAGTGCATGCAGAGACCGACAGCCTGGAATACGACTGAGATCCCGATCTTGATTTCACCTCTTCTAAGGTGGCTGGCTATAATTGTGATGGTAAATACAAAAGAGGGAGGGAGGATCTTTACCAGTAAGGATCCTCCCAATCTGTTCTTTTTTATGTCTGCATTGCAGGGAAATATATACTGCTTCCATGTATCTTAAATAAGCTTGACTGTGACTAGAGTGATGATCTCTGGTGCACAACTTCAGCTTTTCATGCTACTAATCACACAAGAAACAGCAGGTTTTGGGGGAGGAGGGTGAACCATGAACCACAGTCTTTGTGGTCTTTACTACTCAGTGAGTAGTGAAGTCTTTACTACTCAACAAGGTCATGCTGTGTTCTTATCTCCTTGTAGTCCTCAATTATTCTCTTATAGTTCTGAATCCTTCTCCTAATAAAAATTATTCAACTGCTTGTATATAAAATGGTCATGAGATTATATAATCTTTTTAAAACCAAGGAAGGGGAATCATGGAATAAACACAGAAAAGCAGAATCAAATAAGTAGGATCCCTTAAAATAATTACAAGATTTAGCCTCAAGTTGCTCAATTGAACATTTGATAAAGAATGACAGAGTCCAAAGAGTGAGACAAGGACTACAACGTGTTGCAGTGTTGCTGTGGCACATCCTGAGAAGCTTTTCCTCTGGAGATGGTTGGTGTTGTGGTTGTCACTGCTATACAGGATTTAGACATACAGCTGTGTGCCAGCTGTGTGTGTATTAGGAAAACAGTCTTGGTAATATTAAGTTACAGGCTGGAGGACAGTGTGCTATTGTGATGCATTATTACTCTTGTAAAATAAGGTTTGCAGAGAATGGGGGAGGTAGAAAGGCTTCTGTCCCAATACAGGCATTGACATTGGTGACTGAAGAGTTGGTGAGTATAAAAACCTTCTTGCTTAGTCACTGTAAACAGTTTAGTTTTTAAAGGACATCAAGGATTCCACCAGACCTAGATGGGATGGAGCAGACATACAGTCATCCACCTGATGGCAGGAAAGTTTTGGGGATGTCAACTGTTTCACTGTTCAGTTCTTTATGCCCCCTACTACTACATGGAGTAAATGTCATACAGTCAAGTTCTCTTGCCTTTGTAAAATTTCCAGTGATCCTTGCTCTGTAAGCCATCCCACTTCCAACATGGTTTGAAAACCCAGATCCAGATTTGCTGAATTTGCCATCTTATTGGCACTCTCTGCCTCATCATGACATCATAAGTCCTCAGCTAGGTGACCTCGGTGTCAAGGAGGAGTTAGAAAGAAAACACAAGTGGGAGAAAAATGTGTTTATTTTCCTGAAGTCTTTTTTACCATAATTAAACAAGAAAATGTCAAAGTGGCCATATGAGTTTTTTTTTTTTTTTTTTAAATGGGACTTTGTGAATTAATTGAAGATGAAGAGTCTTCCAAAACCTTCAAGAGGTTCATTTTACTGTCCTCTAGTGGAATAATATAGAGGAGTGAGGTGATATTTTTCCACTCATAGATTTTTCATTTTGTTGAAACACAGAAGTTGATCATAACTGGGCAGTATCATACCTTAACTATACAAGTGCAGTTTGTTAACATGAGGTACAAATACAGCAATCTGAAAGTGCTAAACTATTGATGGCCATTAAACTTCAAGGTAAACAAATGAGGAAATCCTGACAGAGACACAAAACTATACACAAAGTTCTAGCTGGTAAGAATGTGTGTGTGCTAATAGGGTAGTCACCACATTGTGGATAAAGAGCTTTGCATCACTTTGAGCTGCAGCCAAAGCTTTTATGCACAGAAACTGCTGTGACATGATCTGTAACATGGAATGAGAGCAGTGAGCAAAAACTGTGATTTTTTCTTTCCAGATTCAGAGCAAGATATGAATGGAATGGTGCTTTCACATCTCTTGCAGACTCAAGCTCTGTCAATTTTTTTTCCCATGTTAATGAGTCATATGAACAGATTTTTACGGATTTAGCACTGTGTGCCTTATTTAGAGCGTGGTCTGTTTCTGTGTGCCAGAGACTTATATGAAGCTCTGTGGTCTAACACAAACTTTTTAATCTTTGGTCTTCATGTCCCAAATTATTCCACTGATATTAGAGAGCCTTTTGCTGTGTTAGCAATAGGAAAGCGTTTCAGAGAAAGTAGCCCATTCTGAGAGGGATAAAGTATATACTGTCTAATACTTCATGCATAGAAGTGAGGAAAGTCTGGAAACTTTATGTTTGGAAGTGCAGGAAAAAATATCCCTGACTGAATGTTTCGAAGAAGCCAGAGGTATAAACCTCGGTGGGAGAAGCGATAGCACCGCTTTTTGCTACCTCACTCTATTTGAAACAATTTTATTTTAAATAATGAGATTCTAACTGTTTGCTCTCTTATCTAATGCAAAAAGGACCCTCTGAAGATTAATACTGAGTTTTCTGACTCATGTTAACTCTAAAGGAGATTTTCTAACTTACAAAGAAAACGAAAACTTTTGCGTTCTCGAGGTCCGTTTGGTGGCAGGACTCGGGAATTCTTGTCCCCTAGCTACCCAAATCCAACTCTTTTCCCGACAAGACGCCAACAGGCGAAAAATAGCCGCTCCCACAGTCTCACAGATGCAGAAAAATGACGATTTCTTGACAGATAAAGTAGAAAGAAACCATCCCATTTCACCCGAAGAAACACAACGCGGGGCGCGGGGCGGCAGCGAGGCGGGCGGGGCGGGNNTCAGCGCCCGCCGCGCTGCTATAAAAGGGGCGCGCGGGGCCGCCTGGGCTTAGTATTAGGTGGTTTGTCGCCATGTCCGAGACCGCTCCAGTTGCTGCTCCCGCCGCCGTCCCGGCCCCTGCCGCTAAGGCCCCTGCCGCTAAGGCCCCTGCCGCTAAGGGCCCGGCCGCTAAGGGCCCGGCCGCTAAGGCCCCCGCCGCTAAGGGCCCGGTCGCTAAGGCCCCCGTCCAGAAGCCGAGGAAGGCGGCGAGCGGCTCCAAAGCCCGCAAGCCCGCGGGGCCCAGCGTCACCGAGCTGATCACCAAGGCCGTGTCCGCCTCCAAGGAGCGCAAGGGGCTCTCCCTCGCCGCGCTCAAGAAGGCGCTGGCCGCCGGCGGCTACGATGTGGAGAAGAACAACAGCCGCATCAAGTTGGCGCTGAAAACCCTCGTCAGCAAGGGCACCTTGGTGCAGATCAGAGGTGTAGGTGCGTCTGGTTCTTTCCGTCTCAGCAAGAAACCTGGAGAAACGAAAAAAAGGGTTCCCAAGAAAAAGAAAACTTCTGCAGCCAAGCCCAAGAAGCCGGCGGCTAAGAAGCCCGTTAGCGCCGCCAAGAAGGCGGTGGCAGCAAAAAAGAGCCCCAAGAAAGTTAAGCCTGTAGTCAGAAAAGCAGCCAAGAGTCCCAAGAAAGTGGCAAAGGCTGCCAAGCCCAAGAAAGCGGTGGCAGCAGTGAAGAGCCCGGCTAAGGCGAAGGCAGTGAAGCCCAAAGCGGCCAAGCCGAAAGCTGCAAAGGCAAAAGTGGCCAAGGCAAAGAAGGCAGCGCCCAAGAAGAAGTAAGCTCATCACGGACGAGAGAAGTCGTCTGCATTTAAACCCAACGGCTCTTTTAAGAGCCACCCACGTTCTCCAAAACGGGCTGAAATGCTGTGGCTGTCGCCGTTCTGGGGAAGTTTAAGCGGGGAGATGTGCAGGGGAAGGGCGTCTGCTGGTGGTGAATGTGCTGTTGGGAGTCCGGAACGGCTCGAGGGGCGCCTGAATTGGTCAGGAGGGCGTAGCAGCGCCCTGGCAGCTATCTAAATGTCTGCAGGGTGCAGGGATTTGGTGAGGAGGGATGAGGGGATCCCTGGGAGCGCTGTCAACTCCGCCCCAGAGCGAGGCAAGAAGGCAGCGTGGGGCTAGGTGTTTGTGTGCGGAGCTGCGTCTGGCAGTGACTGTTAAACGATCTGTGACAAGCATTTCAAACATCCCCGTGAGCTTCCACCGCTTTAATGAAATTCAAGCTCTTTTTTTGAATTCGTAGGTGGCTCTGAAAAGAGCCTTTGGGTTTCTCTTGGTAGAACTTCGCACGCTTTGTTCTTCGGCGCTCACTTGGCTTTAGCCTTGTGACTGTCGGTCTTCTTGGGCAGCAGCACGGCCTGGATGTTGGGCAGCACGCCGCCCTGCGCGATCGTCACCTTGCCCAGCAGCTTGTTGAGCTCCTCGTCGTTGCGGATGGCCAGCTGCAGGTGGCGGGGGATGATGCGCGTCTTCTTGTTGTCGCGGGCCGCGTTGCCCGCCAGCTCCAGGATCTCGGCCGTCAGGTACTCCAGCACGGCCGCCAGGTACACCGGGGCGCCGGCGCCCACGCGCTCCGCGTAGTTGCCCTTGCGCAGCAGCCGGTGCACGCGGCCCACGGGGAACTGCAGCCCGGCCCGCGACGAGCGCGACTTGGCCTTGGCGCGCGCCTTCCCGCCCTGCTTCCCGCGGCCGGACATCGCAAGACTTCCACAATCTCAATCAAATGCTGCAAAGAATGACACCGATATCCGAGCTCGGCCTTATATGCCTTCTCAGCGACAGAAGCGACTTTCCATTGGCTGACACCAGGATGTGCCTCAATCAGCCAATGGGTACGCGGATCCAAATTTGACCAATGGCGATGAACGGCGTAGAGCTACCGCTGCAAAAACTTGCCACAGCCAATAACAGCTTAGCCGTCAGCAAAACCTGTTTTGCATAACCGCCTTATAAAACCGGGCGCGCAAGCGAGAAGTTTGTTCGCGGTCCTGGACACTGCTAGTGCTATTGCAGGGGCAGTATTGCTGCCATGCCTGAGCCAGCCAAGTCCGCTCCCGCGCCCAAGAAGGGCTCCAAGAAGGCGGTCACTAAGACCCAGAAAAAAGGTGACAAGAAACGGCGCAAAAGTCGTAAGGAGAGTTACTCGATCTACGTGTACAAGGTGCTGAAGCAGGTGCACCCTGACACGGGCATCTCGTCCAAGGCCATGGGCATCATGAACTCGTTCGTCAACGACATCTTTGAGCGCATCGCGGGCGAGGCGTCGCGCCTGGCGCACTACAACAAGCGCTCGACCATCACGTCGCGGGAGATCCAGACGGCCGTGCGGCTGCTGCTGCCCGGCGAGCTGGCCAAGCACGCCGTGTCCGAGGGCACCAAGGCTGTCACCAAGTATACCAGCTCTAAATAAGCTGTTTCTGCATCTTCTCTGCGGTATTCTCGACCCAAAGGCTCTTTTAAGAGCCACCCACCTTTTCAGTAAAAGAGCTGATGCTGTGCCGAGTTCTTAACTTCTCCCGCTTTATTCTTAGTTTTGGTTCTATTTCTTTTTTCTTGCATGGGGGGGTTGGGGGGTTGTAAGAGAATGCAGTTACGGTGTAAAAGTACCCAATATTGACAGGAAAGTAGGGCGTACCTTGTTTGCGCTATACGGATGTGTCCTGCATCTGCTTCATCGGACCCCGGGACGTTCCTAATCCGCTTAAAAAGCCATGGGAGCCCGCTTTTGGTGTATGTACAGTTAGAGGGCGGCGGGCTAGACAGTAAAAAAGTGCTGTCGGTGGTTTCCATACGGCCAAAGGAAACTAACAGATGGTCTCCTGGCCGCTGGTACGTGGTGTTTCCCTGCTGAGCTATGCGAACCGAAGACTGGATCGAGAGCATTCAAAGCACAGGCGGTTCTACACGACCCTGTGCTCTTGTTCTTTTGATTTTTGAGCAGAAGTCTCCGAGGTGGATGCCCACCCGCTTCCGCTGCAATGTGCGTTCTCGTCCCCGACATGCGCGGTCCCCCGCACAGGTAGCGCCAAGCACAGGCTCCCGGCGTCACATTTTTCCCGGCTTTCGCCCGCCTCTCTCCCCACCGCCGTTTCCCCGCGCCCCGTACACTCCGCCGCCGAGCAGCGGACGGG
>VZRQ01006059.1:0-11300 GCA_013397975.1 Machaerirhynchus nigripectus | reverse complement strand
CCCCCCATTCAATTACCCCTGAGAATTAAAGTAGGTCCCTCACATAATCAAACTGGGGTCTCCAGGATTAAACTGGACTCTGCAAGACTGAACTGGGGCCTTTACAGGTTTAAACAGGGCTCACCAGAATGAAACCTGGCCCTCCTAGAATTAAACTGGGAATAAAACTCAGCTTCACAAGTTTAAACTAGGCCCCCTCCCCAGATTAAAACTGGAACCCCAAAATTAAATCAGACCCTTCCACGGTTAATCTAGGCTCTCCTAGAATTAAACTGGGCTCACCAGGACTAAACATGACTCTCCTAGAATTAAACTGAGACCTCAGAATTTAACTGTGGCCCTTCTAGAATCAAACTGGCACCTCTTAGATTTAACTGGGTTTACCAGAATTAAAGTGGCCCCTTTCAGGATTAAATTGCACCACCCCAGAATTAAACTTGGGTACTTGGGATTAAACCAACCCCTCCAGGATTAAATTTGGACCCCATAATTAAACCACATCCCTCAGGGTTAACCTGGGGTCCCTCCAGGATTAAACCAGACTTGATGCCATTAAACCAACCCCCTCTTCCCCAGGATCAAACTGGGCTCCTCAGAATTAAACTCAGGCCTCCTAAAATTTACCCAGAGCCCCCCAGGATTAAACTGACCAACACAGGATTAAACCAGGCCCTCATAGAATTTAAC
Organism: Machaerirhynchus nigripectus; assembly: GCA_013397975.1. Taxonomy (NCBI): domain Eukaryota; kingdom Metazoa; phylum Chordata; class Aves; order Passeriformes; family Dicruridae; genus Machaerirhynchus; species Machaerirhynchus nigripectus. Next base: position 10,613 of record VZRQ01006059.1, on the reverse strand, counting down.
TGGGTCCCCCCAGAATTAAACCCATCCCCCAAATGCAAAGTCCCCCCGGACCACCCCTGTGCCGGTGTCCCCACCTAGAGCAGCCCTGGGTGCCACTACAACGTGGCACAGCCCCCAGCCCCTGGGGGTGATTTGGGGGGCTCAGCAGGGTTTGGGGTCGCTCACCCTCTCCCTCTCCTTGGCGTTGGCCGCCTGCCGCCGCTCCAGCACCTCCTCCGGGTCCCCGGTGGGCTCGTAGGCCCCGTCAGGGCCGCGCCGCAGGCGGGCGATGGTGGCCGGGCGGGGCAGGGGCCCGCAGCGCTGGCTCAGGAGCCCCTCGAGCACCTCCGGGGGCGGCGTTGGCTGCAGGACCCCCGGGACCCCTGAGGGCTGTGGGACCTCTGCGGGCTGCACGGTTCTCAGGGGCTCTGAGACCCCTGAGGGCTGCAGGGCTCCCAGGGGCTCTGAGACCCCTGAGGGCTCCAGTACCTCTGACGGCTGTGGGACCCCCAGGGGCTCCAAGACACTTGAAGGTTCTGAGACCCCTGAAGGCTCCAGGACCCCCGGGGGCTCTGAGACCCCTGAGGGCTCCAGGACCTCCAGCCACCCCCCAGCTCTGCTGGGCTCCCCCATCCCACAAAGGGACCAAAGCTGCACCCACTGAGCTGACACTCAAACGGGGAGAAAATGGATGAAAAAACGCCTTAAATACCCGGGAACCAAACGAGGCACAGGTGGGACCCATCTGAGCCTGACGAGCTCTGGCTGTGCCTCAGTTTCCTCACCTGCCATCCCAGCCTGGTATCCACAAAGCGCTGAGCCCAAAGAACGTCCCCCGAAACCACGCTGAGGGACATTTGGGGGCCTGGCACCGATGGGCACCTGGATTCACTCCGGAGAGAAGTAGGTTGGTTTGAGAGGCCTCGTGTGTTCCTAAAAACGTGGGAAGCACTTTTGGGTGGGGAAAACAGAAATACGAGGTTTAATACCACGAGGCCTGGCTCGGTAGGTGGCAGTGTTAGCTCCTGGCATGCTGCAAAACTCAGGGAGGCTGGGAAAAAATGGTAAAACCTCCCTTTTTTCTCCAAAAAGTCAGGTCACTTTGGGGTATCCACCGTGGGGGAACCTCATCCCAGTCCCATGACCAGGATGGATTTTCCCTCCCCTCTGGTGTTTTCATGGGGAAAAGCCCTCCAAGGGGGCTCATCTTGGTTTTCCTGGGAGTTCAGGGAGTGGGTGCTCTGTGCTGATGTGTCCCCTGTTTAGGGTTGGGGCTGCCCTGCCTCAGTTTCCCCAAACGTGGAAACACGTGTGGGGGCTGAATGCCATCCCCAGCTGCTCTGGGATGCTGGAAGTTCCTTCTGTGTCTGTAAGGAGAGTGAGGGGGCAGAGCAAATTGTAAAGAAACCCCTAAATGACCCTAAAATAAGCCTTAGAGGCACCTGGAAGTTAATTGAGGTTTTTCTAAGAACTTAGAAAAACCCAATTTCCTTCTCTTTAATGCTCCGTAATGAGCTTCCCTGTCCCGCAGCAGGCTCTGGATAATCCCATTATTCCTGCCCCGATCTGGGCATAATTCTGATATCTGACAAATTAATCTAAGGGCATGGAGGTGTAAAGTCACCCCAAAAATGGGTCTGTGCCCAGCTACTCCCCTGGGTTCACCACTGGGACCATCCAGGGGCGTTGAACCCCCCAGCTGGGGTTTGTTCCTTCTCTGTGTTGGGAAAAACTGGGAAACGCTCCAAGTTGAACGGAGGGGGATTAAATACTGAGGGAAAAATGAGGGGTGGGGGGTGGAGAAGGGAGTGGTGGAAATGGGGTTTGCAGAGGTTGTTCCCTGAGGGGAAATGAGCAGAGCCAGTGGGGAAGGACTTGCAGATTGGGGATATTTGGGGTCACAGTTATGGGGTGTGTCATGGTTATTTGGGGTCACGGTTATTGGGGGTCAGGGTGGTTAGGGGTCACAGTTATTAGTGACCTCATTTTAGGGGTCAGAGTTATTAGGATTTGGGGTTATTAGGGGACACAGTTTTAGGGGTTACAATTATTAGCATTTGGGGTTATTGGGGATCACGGTTTTTAGGTGTCACAGTTATTAGAGCCCACATTTTTAGGGGGTCACTGTTATTAAGGACCTCATTTTTCAGGGGTTGTGTTTTTTAGGATGACAGTTCTGAGGGGGCAGGGTGATGAGGGGTCCTGGTTAGGGATGGGAGCTTGGAAAAGGCTGAACTCCTGTGAAACATCATCCCAGCAACCCCAGGGGTGCTGTTTCAGGAATGCCCATTGGGAATGCTGTTTTCCAACCCCTCAGGCTCTGTCATCCCTCTCATTTTCCCTCTCTGAGCACGGACAGAGCAGGAACCAGGTCCCAACACCCCATCCCAGGATGCTCCCTAAATCCAGGGGTCTCCATCCCCTTGGGGTCACCCCATCCCGCCCACCCCAACGCCAGTGGTTCATCAAGGATCTGACATTTGCCGATATCATGGGACTGGAAAAACGACCCTGGGTTTCCAGTTACCATGGGGAGGTGGCCTGGGAAGGTCAGGGAAGGGGACAGTGCCAGGGCTAATCCGGGGCCGGGGCAGCTGTTGGCATGGGATTAAACCCAATCCTTCCTGGCATGGTCCCAAACGTCTTGGAAGTGTCCGGTCCCTGCCAGAGCTGCCGGCCTCGTGCCCGTTCTGTGGTGCCTGGATCCTGGCTGTGGGTGGGGAGAGCCGGAATAAAACGCTCCAAGGGGGTTTATGGAGCTGTGGCAGCACCTCCAGCCACTTCCACCTCAGCATCTCCTCGTCGTGCTGCCAAACACGTCCCAAGACAGCTGCTCAATGGGATACATCCTGGAATTTCTGGCATCACTCATAACCTGAGCTCCCTGAGCTCTCCAAGGGTCGAGCCTGGGTTGGCACCAGGACCCCATCCCACTTCCAGCGGGTTCTGGGTGCCCAGGTATGGGCTCGCAGCTGCCAGTGTAGGGAAATGCAGGAGAGCAGGTATCCATATGGACAGGGAGGCTCCTGGAAAACTTTTATCCTGTCATTAAAGCCGTGGAACCCTCTCTCCTGCTGCTATCGGTGCTGCTGATGACATCAGGACTGCATCTCCCAAGTGCCTTATCTTTGCCAAATATACCGATGCTCCGATGTGAGACACAGAGATCTCTCCTGGCTGTTTTCCCAGCCCACCCAGAAGTCTGAAGGGATGTTTGTGAGGGACTTCCAGAGGCTGTGTTTGCCCCTAAATCCAGCCCTGGGGTTGGTTGATGCTGTAGGATTTGTGGCTGGGTAGGCTCCCAGTGCATCGTCCGGGGGTCCGAGGGACATCCTGGGGGACACCCCAGGGGGCATCGCTATCCTGCTGCATCCCAGGCACTCGCTCCTCCAACCCCTCCTTATAAAGGGATTATTTATCCCCCTTTTGTAATGAAGAGCAGGGGGTGGGGCGCTGGGGGGTGGGGATTGTCCCGGCCACCCACCGAGATTTCCGGGAGTTCCATGCCGGGAAGGGGCAGGTCTCACCCCCGCCATGCCTGCATTATCCATGAGGAGGGAGAGACAATAAAGGGATTTATTGGCACGGCGAGGATTCCGGCAGGGACAGCCGGGCTGTGGGGCTCGGCACCGCGTGGATCCCCTCAATCCCACCCGTTATTCCAGGGGGATATTGAACAACCCTGGCTTGGTTAAACCCAAATAATGACTAAAGTCCTACTGGGAGTGGTGGGAGGGAGTAAATCCGGGACAAGCAGCGATGCCCCAGCGCTCATCTCCCACCACCCAGCGCTCGCGGGTCACCAATTCCCTCATTCCTGGAGATTCCCGGGAAGTGGATGGCGCAGCCGGGGGACCGGTGCCGGTCCTGCCGTGCCGGCCGCTGTCGGAGCGGGATGAACAAAGGCGGCTCTGTCCGTCCCGGGTGAAGGAGCCTTTGTGCGAGCTGTGGGCGGCGGAGGGAGGATCCCAGCTTGCAGCAGCCGGAGTTTTCCCCGTCCGAGCGCAGAGGAATTTTTTTGAGATAAAAGAAGTTTCCATTGGATGAAGGCGCTGCCAAACCCCCGTCATGAGGCAGGTGGATGCGGGGACAGCTCGGGGTGGGGGTCCGGCTGTCCCAGGGTCCGGATGAGTCCTGGGCTGTCAGGACGGCCACGTGCCCTGGGGATGGGATGGGGTGAGGATGGCTAGGGACGGGGGCTGGGGTTGGGACAGGAAAGGGATTGGGGATGAGATGGGACAGGAACCGGGATGCTATAAGGGATGGAGCAGGGATGGGGATGGGGATAGGACAAAGGTGAGATGGGGAAAGGGATCAGGACGGAGATGGTGACAGGGATGGAGATGAGAATGAGGATGGGGATAGGGATGAGGACAGGGACAGGGATGAGGATGGGGATGGAGATGGCACAGGACCAGGGTGGGGACAGGGATGGTGTCAGGGATAGAGATGAGAATGGGAACAGAATGGCAATGAAATGGGAACAGGAACCAAGACAGGGATGGGGTCAGAGATGAGTAAGGGAGCAGGATAGGGACTTGGATTGAGATGGGGATAGTTACAGGGATGGAGAAGGGTTTGGGAATGAGATAGGGACCAGGATGGGGATAAGGATGGTGTCAGAGATGGGGACGATGATGGGATGGGATGGGGACAGGGATCAGGATGGGGTTGAAGTGGGAACAGGAACCAAGACAGAGATGGTGGCAGGGATGGGGATGGGAGCAGGTTTGAGATGGGGATGAAGATGGAGATGGGGACAGGGCAGGGATGAGGATGGGAATGGGACCGGGACAGGGATGGAACAGGCATCAGGATGGGGACAGGGATGGGTGTGGGTATAGGGGCAGGGATGAGGACAGGGATGGGACCAGGACTGGAGCTCAGCTCTGCCTTGCTCCCCCAGCTCACACAGCACCTGACCAAGGGCTGGGGCTGAGCTCAGCACCTGGACTAAGATTTAGGTCTGGTCTTAACCTTTAGCCCATACAGGTGGTGCCTAAGCCCAGCCTGGAGCCTGCTGCTCCTAAATCCGAGCTTTACCCGTTCTCTCAAGCCTGTCCCTCTCTGTGATGGGAAATCCTGGGGCTGCAGCTCCATCCTCCTCCTCCCCGACAGCAATTCCTGCCTTTCCCATCCCAGATAACCCTCCAGCACTGGCTGCTGGTGCTGCTGGGCCCTCCGAGCTGGATAATCTCTGTTAGAATTAATAAATGATTCAACCTTAACCCTCTTTGCCTGGCAGCTCCTCTCCAGCAGCAGCAGGGAGAGGGGCCCTGCGTGCCCACTGTCACGTAGGGATGGACCCACGGAGCCACAGGGTGGGGGAGGAGCCAGGCAGCTCTTTTCCCCCTCTTTTATCCCCCATCCGGGTTTTTGGAATTCTCCATGACTCTCAAAGCTCCTCACAAGCACAGGAGCTGCTGCTGCTGCCATGGCAGATGCTGCAGATCCCAATTAAGCCCTTTGCCGGTCAGATCCATGTGGGAGGCCACGTGTCCCTCTCCCACGTGTGCCCTCACACGCAACACACATTTGCACACGCATGAAGGGTCTCCAGCAGGCTTGGGGCCACACGGACTCATTCCGCCTCAGGGCTCCCAGCCCCTCTGAACACATCCATCCCTCCTCAGCAGGGATTTTTCCATTTTATTTTCCCTCTCTGCTGAAAAGGAGAGAAGATTCCTCAGTAAAACTCTCTGTACTGAAATTTGGGCTGGGGGCAAGTGAGGTCACCCCACAGGGACAGAGCAATGCGGGGCTGATCTGTGATCTGGCTGCTCCTTATTGATGTGCCAAGGGGTGAACGGGGAACGGGGTACACCTCCGTGGGGGTGTCAGTGTGGGGCAGGAGGAGCCCAGACCCTCCACAGAGCATCCCATCCCAGACAGCTCCGTCATTCTCATCTCAAGGCTCCGGGATTACACCACTGCTGCTCAAATCCTGTCTTCATCCGCGCGGTGCCCAGCCAATGACCTCGGCGCTGGCACGCAGGGCCTTCCTCCGCAGGGATCAGAGATGATAAAGCCCTCCCAGCCCCAGCTCGGCGCGGCGAGGTCTCAGTCTCAGTCTCAGCAAACCGTGGTGGATGCTCCAAGGATGACGTCCACGCACACGGAGAACGGGATGGACAGCGAAAGCTTCGCCCAGGTAAGGGAATTTCCGCCCTGGATTTGGGATTGTGGGGGAGTTTGTGCTCCTTGTACCTGGATGAGGATCTGCGACTGGATGCGGCACAAAGGGGCAAAAGGGGAGCAACTGTGGGTGTCAAGGGATCACAGGATGGGTGCTGGGGAATAATTGATGGCAGGGAGTAATCTCCGACCTCGACCAGGTGGGCTGATGTCGGAGCAAGGTGGATGAAATATTTGGGGTGGTTTTCCGCCTGTCAGAGTGAATTGGTGGAAATACATGTGACTGGGGGCTTTGAGCTGTGATCATTCTGTCAGGGAGCAAGGGAAATGCTGCCTCTGGTGAGCAAGGATCCCAGGAGAGCCCAGCTCTGCTCCTGTATCCCAGAGAGAGCTCTGGGCTGGGCTTAGGAATCGTTCTGGACTTGGGGGACCTGGGGGGTTTCAGTCCCTCTCTGCCCAGCAGCAGTGCTGTGGCTTTTGGCTGGAATTTGGCAGGGCAGGAGGTGGGTTCCCAGCCCCTCTCTCCCTCGCCAGCTCTTCCCTGTGCCTCACCCAGACCCCGAGGATGGGCTGGCAGCCACATCCATCTGCACATGGCTTTGCCATGCTGGTGTGGACACTGGTCCCTGCCAGGACACCGCAGGACTGAGATTCTGTCACAGCTGTGCACCCGTGTCTTCCTTGAATCCGAGTTTTGAGCGATTTCCTCCAATTGTGTGGGAAGGATTTCATGGGGTCGGTGCAAGCTGGATGTGGCTGTGGCACGGGACCATCAGGGTGGTTATCCCAGTCCTGGATGAAACCCCGGGGATCCAGCTTGCTCACACCCTCAGTGGTGGGAGAAAGGATGAGGCGAGGGAAAAGCCCCTGGCACTGAGCATTCCCTGCCCAGTCCTGCTCTTGTCCCTGCTCCAGTTTGGTGGCATCAGGGACGTGGCACATCCCACACCGTGGGACGTGGTGATGCCCACGGAAAGTGCCCCAGGAGCAACCTCCCTTTTCCGCTGTGATTGGGAAAGTGCTGCACGCGGGAGTTGCTCATCCCAGGGCAGAGTGACTCAGGGTCCTGTGTCCTGACCGGGACTTTTGACCTTGGAGCTGTGCCAGGTTTTGTGGCACCTGGCACAGCCTCTCTGTGATGCAGGATGGTCCTCAGCTCTCCCTACATTTGGCCATGCTGGCTTTTGGGGACACCTTCCTTCCTGCCACAACTCTTGCCAGCTCCAGCATCCAGGCTTTGGGTACTGGACTGGGGCTTTTGGGACCTTCCCGGGATGTTGGGGACCTTCCTGGGATGTTGAGGACAGTGTGGCTCCCGGGAATGGAAGGGGCCAGACATCTCCTCTCCCTGTGGTATCACGGGGCTGATCCCGTGGAGCATCCAATGGATCAGGAGATGTTTGATGGAGCTGGCGGGCTCCTCTACAGCTGGATGAGCTGGCACTGCCCTGAGGGAGGTCTGGGCAGGCCAATGTCATCTTCACGGTGTGGTGATTCGGGAGGCAGCAATAGGACATGCAGGGCAGGAGCTGGGAGTGGAGGGGGAAAATGGGATGTGCCGGTGTGGAGTGTCCCACTACAAATTCCCCCTGGGCAGAGGGGGCTGCTTGGGGATGGAGATGATCCCAAGGTTGAGGGTCACCATCACCAGTAGAGAGTGACCACCACAGAGGGACGGTGGCCACAAGCAAGGAACAGTGACCATCACTGGAGGCAGATGGTTGCCACCAACAGAGAGTGACTGTCACTGATGGAGGGTGGCCAGCACCACTCCAGGATGGCTGTCATGAGTCAAGGACGGCCATCTCCAGTAGAAGGTGGCCATCACCCCCAGTCCCCTCCTGGTCCAGGTCTAGTGACCTCCATGCCCACCCACACCCATCTTTGGGTGCCACTACTCAGCCAAACCCCCTTTGGATCCCTCCTGTCCTGACTGGTGGCCTTGGTGGCTTTGAGGGTCACGCAGGGTTGGGGGAGTGAGGGAAGAGCCAGAGCAGTGTGTCAGGGACACGTGAGGATGCTAAAATTAGGCAGCTCCAGCTAATCTAATTTAATCTCCCCTTTTCCATCCCTTCCGTGGAGATTAGCCCGGCGAGCGGGGTAGGAAGCCAGGCTGTGGGAGCTGGGGTGGCCCAGGGACACCCAGTCCGACCCCCGGGGAATCCCTCTGGCTGTTTTGGGGAGGGGTGGCTGTGGGGGATGGCCTTGGGGTGCAGCTGGGGTTTGGGATGGGCTGGAAATTGCTCTGGCGTTATGAGATCTGCAGAGGAGCAGCAGTGGGATGGATGGATGGATGGATGGATGGATGGATGGATGGATGGATGGATGGATGGATGGATGGATGGATTCCCACCACCCCCAGCACAGGCAGGGCACAATCCTCCTCTCCCTTGCCCTTCACGGAGCAGTTTGGGATGGGCGAGCCCCCTCCCTCCTTGCAGAGCCGGGGAAAGGCTTTTTCACCCAGCTCAGCCCAAGGTCACGCGCTCGTCCTGCGGCTGCCGAAGAAAGAAAAGTTCTCCGACCGGTTTTCTATTCCCGGCCCCGTGCGAGGGCTGGGTCCAGCCAAGTCCCAGGTTTCCGGTGCTTTGGGTGACAGGGCAAAGTCAATAACTGGTCACCGGTGTCATCCTGGTGCCGATGGGTTTGTGGGGATGTGTGTGTCCGTGTCCAATGAAACCTCGCTGGAAAATATGTGGAGCAGTGCTGGAGTGATGAATCACGGGGCAGGTGATCCTGGATGAGTTCATGCCTCTCCTGGAGCAGCTCCAGCTCCAGGATCATCCCAGCTGCTCCGTGCTTGGATGGTCTGGTTCCCAATTACTCTATCCCCAACTGTGCCTCAGTTTCCCCGGCATAAAAGTTGGATATGACCCTCAGTGGGTTCCAAACAGTCTCCTGGGGGTCTCCAGGAGCAGCAGTGCTCCATGGGGGGCTTTCCTCTGTGCTGTGGGTCAGGCTGGTCCCAGGGTTCCAGGAGGCTCTGTCCCTGCTCCGGCCGCCGGGCATGGCTCTTCCTCACCCTCCAACGTTGTTATTACTGCATCACTTGTCCTTAAGGAATCACATTAGAGAAATTAGAGCTGGTTGTAGCTCCAGTCCCTGCAATCAGCCGCTTCCTTTTCCTAAGGAACGCGGCATTAAATGCCGATAAATTATTACAAGCCCATGTGGAGCCACGAAGCAGCTGGGATGCCTTGAAAAGATTTCCACTGGGAGCTTTATTCCATGAAAGGAATTCCAAAACCAACTGAAAAACCTCAAATTAAAAAAAATTACTCTATTTAGAGGAACTGGTTGAGCAGAGCCCAGCTCCTCCTGTCTTTTCCCAACTAGGGCGTTATCTGGCAAATCAATGGGGTCTTGGGGAGTATTTTCCCTGAATAAACTGATTTTGCAGGACAGAAGCATGAGACAGGTCCCTCATTTTGCACAGACAGTCACTTCCTTCATCCAGCCAGGCTGGCAGCAGATGGGGAAGGCAGACAGATGTGTCCAGCTATTTTTAGGCTCAAATGCTGCTTTAATTTCAATTTAACCACAGAGAATCTGGTATTTTAGGGTACAAAAAAAAAACAACTGGATCAGAGGGTGAATTGACATGTAGGGGCAGTGACAGAGATTAATGGAATATCCTGAGTTGGAAGAGATCCACAAGGATCATTGAGTCCAAATCCTAAAATGCATCAGGTCACGATCCGGGGATTTAACCAGAATGCCTGACAGATTCATGGTGTGTCCGGCGGGACTGGATCCTCCAGGAAAAGGTGTCTGGTAGCAGGACTGGCTCGGCTCTGGCTTTGGTTGCTTCTCTCCCTCTTTCCTTTAAAACGGAGTTACAATTCCTTGAGCAAAAACACCAGAATTATGTAAATGGCCACGTAGAAAGGACTCTTGAGAGGGTGAAGGCAAGAAGAGCCGGAGCTGCTCCGAACTGGTTGGGAAAGCGGCGGGAGCGGGCAGACGGGTTGGGTAACTCCTGCCCCAGGGCTGCTGGGACCGGCTCTGCTGGGAGCGGGGAGCGGGAGCCGCTCCGGAGGGCCAGGACGTGCCGCGGCCCTCGTAGGGCTCTGGGCCACCAACGCCCGGCCGCAGCCCTCGGACTCCGGGATGGAGCTGGGATGGAGGCGAGGCGGAAGGCGGGATGGTGGAGGCAGATCCCGGCCCCGTTGATGCTTCCGAACGGTGCTTCCCAAGGCTTTCGTGGCGCAGCGGGCACCCCCCGCCGTCCGTGGCTGCGCACGGGGAGCGGGACACGCGGGCGTCGGAGCGAGCGCCACGGGCCGCGGGGTGATGGATGCGACCTGACGGGTGCACAGGGCCGCGCACGTTCACACGCATGTGACAGCACCGGGCACACCGGGGCGGGAGCGGCGGCTGCGGGCACGGACACGCACACGGGCTGCGGGCACGGACACGCGGGCTGCGGCACACGCGTGATGCACCCCCAATACAACCCCCACTGGTCACCCTCACTGCACCCCCAGTGCACCCCAATG
>VZRQ01006054.1:7629-35939 GCA_013397975.1 Machaerirhynchus nigripectus | reverse complement strand
TGGCCGCGCCGCGCACCCACGGGGGCCGCGGAGCCCACGCGGAGCCGGCGATCCCCTCTGCCCCTGAAGCCGAGGGGACGCTTTCCGGGAGAATTCCAGCGTCCAGCAGCAATACCTGGAGCTGCCGGGTGGGTGCTGAGCGGTATTCCAGTGGCTGGGAGGTGATGATGGGACCCCTAAGGGGATCCTTTCCCGGCTGGAATGCTGGGGTCAAAGCACACCCAGACAGGGCAGTGGGACCCCACTAGTTCTGCTCGTCCTCTCCAGCTCCAAGAAACGGATGAGACACCCCCTAACACAATTCCTCTCCTTCCCAGGATCCCTGTAATTCACTGGAGTGGTTTCTGCCACGCTTGCGCTCCTCCTGCCTGCCCAGTGCCCCTGGCTGTGGGGGCTTGAGGGTCACTGCCCTCCCCAGCCCCTGCCTGCAGATCTGCAGGAGCTGCCTGCTCTCCCCAGTCTCTCCTGCCCTCCAAACCCACTCCTAGGGCCCCTTAGACTTTGTCCCATGAGGAACGTGGCTGTTGCAGACACGTCCTGCCCTGGAGCTGGGCAGAAAAGCCAAAATACTGGAGTTTTGCATTGAACATGCTCCCAGGTCTCATCCCAAGTTTTTCCTTCAGCTCTGGCAGGTGTTGCTGTGTCCAGGCAGGGGGTGGTTGAAGAGCCCCTTGCCAGAGGGGATCCCAGCTCTGAGGAAGCCTGACCTCCTCCCACTTGGCAGAGGGTTACATCCCAGTCCTGGCGCACCTTGGGGACATGCTGGAGCCAGAGCTGTTCCAGTGAACCCGGTGCTTGATCTGCAGAGGATGGCACATCCCCTGTCCAGTACCTAACTGGATTTCAGTTCCATTTCCTGATATTCCTGCAATTTTGGTGGCAGATTCTTTATTTTAGGGACTGCACTTGGTGCTAGGTTGGAGGATGGGTGGGAGATGGGCAGCGATGCTTTTCTCCAGGGAGCTCCCCTTGCACCCCTCCTGTGTCAGAATCCCCTATCCCTGGGGGCTGGGTCCCTTTCCATCCCAGTCCTTGAGGACAGGGCTGGGTGACCACAGCTGTGGGCGAGTGTGTGCACCACGGGGCAACCCAGGACAGCTGAACCGCCCCGGTTCTTGCTGGGGTGGGCAGAGCTGCCTGTGCCCTCACCCCCCCTTGCTTCCCTCCCTCCACAGCCCAGCGCAGAAACTCGTCTTCAACAGAGTGAATGGCAAGAGGCCCCCGTTGCTGCTGCAGCAGATCTCAGCCCCTGAAGAATGTTACACCCTGGCCCACGAGGAGAACGTCCGCTTTGTCTATGAAGGTGAGGGCAGAGGGTCCTTGGGGCAGCGCCCAGGGGAGCTGGAGCGTGTGGAGTCCCTCCCAGCACCTACACTGTGCTGGGGACATCGGTGGCAGGGATGCAGTCCCCAGCCTGGGGACTTGCCCTCCTTTGCTCTGCCTCCTGCTCCTGTCCCGCAGCTCCCCACACTGGGAACCCCCGTCCCAAACCTACCCAGTGCTTGTTCCCCCTCCCCAGCCTGGCAGCAGGTAGAGCAGCAGCTGGATGGCAGCCGGAGCGGGGAGAGCGCCTGCGGCCCCGTGCAGTACGTGGAGAAAACCCCCAACCCCGGACTCAAAAGTAAGTGGGAAGCGGTTGTGGCACTTTGGGGTGCATCAGGCTTGGGGTGCCACGGGCTGCTGTGGGCTCAGCCTGCACCTGAGCAGGGCTGAGGTGGAAGGACGAGGAGGATTCCAGTGCTGGATGTGCCAGAGGGGCTGGTTGGGTCTGTCCTGCTGGTGTTGAGGTCACTCTGGGGGTGCTGGGGGGAGACAGCTGGCCCCAGGCACTGTGGTGGGGACATCCCACTGTGTCCCTTGGATGTCCCACTGTGTTGCTGACTGAGATTCAGGCCTTCTCCAGCCACAAGGGGTTCAGCATCATGCTGGAGAGAGAAGAGCCCCCCGTGGGGACCTGCTTCTCCTGGGGTCAGCAGGACCAGTCAGCCATGGGGACAACACTTGTCTGGTGGGACCTGGAGTAGGGGCAGTGACAGCAGCCTGGGGGCACTTGCAGGGGCTGAGAGCTCCCCAAGGAAGAGAATGTCCCTGTAAACCCAGTCTGGCCTTTTGGGGACGTGGCACAGGGGTGGGGGAAACCTGGGGGTGTCATTAGATGGGATGTCAGGAAAAGGTTCTTCCCCCAGAGGGTGCTGGGCACTGCCCAGGCTCCCCAGGGAATGGGCACGGCCCCAAGGCTGCCAGAGCTCCAGGAGCGTTTGGACAGCGCTGCCAGGGATGCCCAGGGTGGGATTGTTGGGGTGTCTGTGCAGGGCCAGGGGCTGGGCTGGATGATCTCGGTGGGACTCTTCCTGCTCAGGATATTGATTCCATGGTTATTTTTTCTGGTGGTTTGGGGAGCGGGAGCACCCAGAGCTCTGCTCCTGCTCCAGCTGCTCCCCTCTCTCCCTCCCCTCTCTTTCAGACTTTGTTCCCATCGACCTGGAGGAGTGGTGGGCACAGCAGTTTCTGGCCAAAATCGAGAACTGCTCATAAAAGGGAAGAAAAGGTTGCGTTTGGTTTCTTTGTAAGAGAAACGAAGCTGCGAGCGCCTGGTCACAGCCCAGAATCGGTGGCGTTTTTGAACCACATTTTTAAAAGATGCCCCAAGTGGAGTGACCCAGCCCAGCGGGACCGGACCACAGCCATGCCCGGCCGCGCGCCCTCCCCGTGCCCGGCAGAGGAGCAGCGTGCGGCCCCAGCCAGGATTCCTTAAGTGCCAGTTCTCGGACTGCTGCAGCTCCTGCAGCCTCCAGCTCCCAGGGACACTGCGGTGCCACGCTGGGGACGAGGGAGCGGCTCCCCCCTGCAGCTGTAGCCACGGGGAGGACAGGGGGGTGCTGTAGCAGGACCGCCAGACAATAAAGCGCTGAAACTGCCCGTGGAGCTGCGCTTGTGGGATGGGGAAGAGCGGGAAGCAGGGGGGTGCAGCATCGTGCCCTGGAGAGGGGCTGCTCCCAGCTGACTTGTGCTCAGTGGGCACCTGGCATCCGTGGATTCAAGGGGTTGGAGCTCCTCTTCCTTGGAGCTGCCTCATCTCCCGGGGCTCAGCGGCGGGCTGGTGCTGGTTTAGGTGATGTTTGGGTTTGGGGGGGGGCATATGGGCATCTGCAGGGGGCTGAGCACCCTGGCTGTGCTCCAGAGCCAGGCTGCAGCGTGTAGGTGGGCAGAGCTGCAGGAATTGGGAGTGGCCCCCACAGCCATGGAGGCCAAAAGGCATTCTCAGCACCAGCTCGATGTCTCCCCCTCACCTGTGGTGGTTTGGGGGAGCTGAGGATGGTCATGGTTGCCTGAGGTAGAAAGGGTGGGGACCCCACCTTCTGTTTCCCCAAACAAACTCAGCTGCTGGGCTTTTCCAAGCTGGACTGAGCCTTTCCAGTTCTGGTTTTGTAGGACACCCCTCCACCCCCATGTCCTTCTCCCCAAAGCAGAGAGCAGGAGGCCAGCACAGGCTGAACAGTCTGATTCCAAAGGAGGCCAGGAAACACCCACTGGAAAAAAATTCATCTTTATTATTCCTATGATGGGAATAACAACCACACTGCAGCCAGTGGGGAGTAGAGGTCTCCCAGGAGCTGTGTTGCTTCTCCCACCTGGGAGGCCAGAGAAGTGCCAGCAGCAGCTGTGCCCCTGGCAGCACATGCCCTTGGAGCACTCCTGGTCCTGCTCCCTGCCCCGGGCTGGCACGGCTGGCACTGTGGCTGTGACTGAAATCGGGAGCAGCACCATGCACAGCCCGCAGTGCCTGCCTCGCTGACAGCAGGGTGTTACAGCCCCGCGGGACAGGGACGTGCTGCTTCCTTCACTGAGGCCAGGGTGGCCCCAGAGTGATGGAGGGCTGGGGCCAGGGCATGTCATCCCTGCCATGGACTCCTCTCCCACCAGCTCTGCCGTGGCATCACAGGCAGGGTGGGAACCACGCTGCCTCTGTGTCCCCACGCCAGCGCCAAACCTTGCAGGGGCACCAGTGCCAACAGGACAAGGACTGTTGCTGCTGTGCTCAGGGCACTGCCAGCCCGTGGCAATTTTGCCTCTCACCCCCTGAAACCTCCACATTCCCACTGCTCCCCATCCCAGGGAAAGCCTGGCAGGCTCTACTACATCCTGCTGTACTTCCCTTTCCAGAAAAAACAGTTACTGGGAGTTTCAGCACTTCAGGCACCCTCCCAGCAAAAAAGCATCCCCCCTTTTTCTTCCCTCCCTGGGAAAGTCACTGGTGCTGGGATTCCCCCCTGCATGGTACCCTGGCAGTGGCTGGCTCTGCTGCCCACCAGGATGCTCCCAGGGAGCACTCCTTCCCTGCCAGCAGCTCCAAAAGGGTTCCAAGGTGTCCAGGGAGCCCATTCACCTGCTGGCTGCTGACTAATAAAAACACATCTTTTAAGATCTGGGGAAATTCTTAGTAACATGATGCACCATCGTTCTGAACAACAACATTAGGCAAAGGGAAGAAATGGAACAGGAAAGAATGAGTCAGTCACAAGGAAAAAAATGAAAACCCAACCCAAAAATATAACCCAACCCCTGACAATGCAATCACTGGGAGGGAATCAGCCCCCCTTGCCATAAATATTAATTAGTTATGTGCAATTGTGTGTAGTACTATAGTGCAAATAGCTCTGCATTGATCGTGGGGCAGCACCCGAGGGGCTGCCCCAGGTGACACAGGGACTAGTTAAGGACAGACAAGAGTCAACACAGATTTCCAACAAACAAACAAACAAAAAAAACCCCCAACCCAGGCACTGGGAAACTCCAGAAAGAAGTTACCTCCTCCAACTGGGCCCTGGCAAGACTGGGCAATCCCCAGCAGCATCCCGGAGCCAGGCAGGGGCAGGACAGGGCCTTTGCTCCCTGCCTATTGCTGGAGCAGCCTGGTGAGGGGCAGAGGGGATGGGGATGAGGAGGGGGATGCAGGACAGATATGGTCTGGTTGGAGCTGTGTGGGGTGTGAGGGGTGAGCTCAGCAGGACGTGGGCACAGCGAGGGCATCGCTGGCTTTACACTGGTCCCGTGGCTGCACTGCTCAGTGTGGGGGGTGCTGCTGGCAGAGCCCCTCATGGGCACAGCGCTGAGGCCAGCAGCGTCCCCGGGCACCCTGTGACACTTCACACCCAACCTACACAGCACAGCCAATACCCTGCAGCACCTCTCACTCAACCCAACAGCGTCCCCAGGGACCTTGTGGCACCTCTCACCCCTCGCAGCAGCGTCCCTGGGCCCCCCTCACCCCTCGCCGCCTCCAGCTCTGGCTCCCCAGCCGTGCCCATCACGTGCTGTTCCCGGGGCCGAGCTCTGGGCATTGCTCCAGCACCATGTCCTACCTCTCACCCAGTGCCAGCTCCTGGCACCACACAGCTCCCCTTGCACGGCTGGGGTCAGTGCCAGCTCCTCGGGCCAGGCTTGGCAAGCAGGCAGGAGGAGAGAGAGCTTTCCCAAGCACTTAAAGGAGACAGAGCCTCCTCTTTCCCATGCCAGGCAGGTGCCAGACAGGAGCTGAGCCATCCCCCGCCGGCTGGACACGAAGTGCTCCCCTGGGCGATCCCAGTGCCTCCTGCCGACCCCAGGGACGGTTTGGATCCGAGCTGTGTGACAGCCTCCTGCTAAACCACGAGCAACCACCAAACAACACACGGACATGCAGCTGAGGAGCACGGGGCAGCGTCCCGCCGGGTGTGAGCGATGGGCAGGGAACGGGGGAGCAGGGGGGGATCCCGCTCCTCCTCTGCCAGCCCAACACCCCTCTCCACCCACCCGGGCTCCTCCCGGCTTTTTGGGCGGATTTTTTTTGCAGTGTGGGCGGGCGGAGGCTGGAGAGCGCAGTGCCACACGTGCACGCCCACGCACACCCGGGCGCGCCCGGGGCCGCTGCCAGCGGCAGCAGTGTTGCCATCCTCTCCCCCTCCCCGGTGAAAAGTTTTACATTTATACAGTATTTAAGACACGCCGATATATAAATTACTGTCTCTATATATACTATGTATAGGCTGAGGGCCAGTCCGTGACCAAGGGCACCGGAGGGGCTCATTTCCCTCTGTCCTCTGTGTAGTGCTGGAAGCGAGTGAAGCTCATGAAGACCTGCTCCAGGGAGATCTGGCTCACCGAGTAGTCTTCCAAGCGATACTTCTCTTTGGCTTTCTCCAGGGCCCCAAAGACCTGCAAGGGAGGGCAGGGACATGAGGGCAGAGTGATTTGGTGGGGGGGACGCCCAGGACCCCAAGGGGAACCCCAGGCTGTGACAGAGGAACCCCCAAGCTGTGGCAGGGAAAAGCAGAGAAAGCTTTTTTCTCCAGGGAGACCCAGGAAAATGACACCTCCCCTAGCAGGAGAGTGGGGGGAGGCCAGGAGTACCTGGCATCATTTAAAAATATATGCTGTGGATATGACTGTTTTACACATATGTGATAAATGCATACATACATAAATATATATATAAACCTAAATACATACATACATATATATGTGTATATATGTATTTACACATATACACACATACCTGGGCTTGAATCCCTGCCCAAGGTATCTGCTAACACATTATACATATAAAATATTTATGTAATATAGAAAAAACTACATAGGATACTATATACATTATACATAACTGTATACAGCATACAGATCATTCTTAGCTTTAGCTACATATAATATATATATCTATAAACTCACTCTCTCTAGTTTTTATATAATCCTATACATAGTTTTTATATAATCTGTATACTGTGTACTCTCTATATATACTCTATACACTATACTATATATTTGATAGAGTATAAACTCCAGAGTATATAATCTGTATAGTGTTACCTTATACCCTATAGAGTATATAATACAGTATATATTGTATGTATACAATACACAGTATATTATATACACTACATCCAGTGCACATAATATACAGATACATTAAAAAATATATATATACTGAGATACTGCATATGAAAACTATCCATATACCATGAATATCTCTGTATACTACACATGTATTTATATATAGATAATGTACATATAGACAGTAAATACAGAGAGATACACTATGTATATACTCTACAGGTAACTGTATAGAGGGTTACACACTGTATCTGTACTGTGGGGTTTTGTAAGCATCCCTGGCCTGGGACCCCTCAGCTTCAGTGGCTGGGTAAAGCCACCGCCCACAGCCCTGGTGGGACAACACGGTGCCTGCGTGGCACCACCTGAAGCCACTGCCAGGGGGTCCCCGGGGCCGAGGGACAGGAGCAGGAAGGTGCCAGCACGGGGAAGCTGTGCCCACCCGTGCCATGTTCCCACGGCAGAACGCAGCGTGGGAAGGATGCATTACTGAAAGCAAAGCACCGAGAACACGGGAAGGGGCAGGAGAAGGGTTCCCAGTGCCCCCTTACCTGTGCCCAGCTGAGGTTCTTGTTGGTCAAGTGGTAATGCACCATGCCCTGGTGCTCATGCTTCAGGACACTGCCTGGGGAATTGAGCAGGGAGAGGCTCTGGGTTAGGGAATGTGCTGAAGTTCACACCCAGCACCCTGCCCCTGCTCCGAGGGCAACCGCTCCAGCAGCTCACGGTACCTGGGAAAGTCTTCTCTACGAAGGCCTTGAAGGCCTGCAGCTCGCCCTCCTCCTCGCTCCGGGTTTTGGCCAGCAAGGTGTATCCACTGCCAAACTTGCTTTTGAGGTGCTGGGGGCTGCCCAGGCACTTGAACTGCCCGTTCACCATGATGGCCAGTCGTGTGCACAGCGCCTCGCACTCCTCCATGCTGCAGGAAGGAGAGCTCTCGTTCAGAGAATTGTGGAATGGTTTGGGTTGAAAGGAACCTTAAAGCTCATCTCGTTCCACCCCCTGCCACGGGCAGGGGCACCTTCCACTAGCACAGGCTGCTCCAAGCCCAGTCCAGCATACCCTTGAACATTTCCAGGGATGGTGCAGCCACAGCTTCTCTGGGCATGTAAGCACCAGGACAGAGGCAGAGGTTTCAGGGAAGCAGCTGGAGGTGTAGTCCCTTCTCTCTGGACTCTTCGAGGAGGGAGATTTGGGTAAAGCCAGCCACTGGCTGCAGGCAGTGCATGCCCACCCACCAGGCCCTGGAGGTGTGTCCCATCCCTTGGACCCCACCACTCCCCCTGATCTCTCATGCCAAGCCCTGCCAGCCAAGCGTCACCTGTGGGAGGTGAAGATGATGGATTTGCCACACTCCCGCGTCCGTGTCACTGCGTCCCACAGCAAGCGCCGGGCCACGGGGTCCATGCCAGTGGAAGGCTCATCCAGGAAGATCACAGGGGGGCCACCAATGAGGGCAATGCCAGCACTCAGCTTCCGCTTGTTCCCGCCGCTGCGGAGGAATCACAGAATCATTAAGGTTGGAAACGACCTGCAAGAGCATCGAGTCCAACCTTCAGCGCAAAATGGGAGCGGGAACAGGGACAGAGACCCAATATGAGCACAGCAAGCGTCTCACAAGAGGAGGGGCAGCAGTTTGCCCACGGCTGCTCTCACCTGTAGGTCCTGACGAGCTTGTCGGCGTGCGGCTCCAGGAGCAGCCCCCGCAGCATGTTCTCCACGCAGCTGCCGATGTAGCGCTCGGGGATGCCGCGCAGCCGCGCGTACATGCTCAGCGTCTCGCGCCCCGTCATGTGCTCCAGGAGGGCGTCGAACTGCGGGCAGTACCCGATGCGCTGCTGCACCTGGGGCCGAGAGGAACGCACGAGAGGCAATCAGCTCACAGGGCACCCACAGGCTTCGCTGCTCCTCTGGGAGGTTTTGCTCAGAGCGGTGGGAACTGAGCCGCAGCTCTGAAACCGCGGGCGGAACGAGAGGGAAATGCCCCTGGAGCAGCTGGGCTGACAGGGACGGACACAGATGTGTCTCTGGACGGCAACTGGGTGGGCTCACAATGCCTCTGCCAAGCCGGTTCCTCACTGAGGCTGAGGGACCGTTTTGGGTGGCCCAGGCTCTCAGGAGAAGGAAAGCGCCCGAGAGCTGGTACCTCCCCCATGTCCTGGTCACCAAGAGCATGAGAGAAGGCAGTTCCAGGGAAGGAAGCAATTTGGGGCATGCTCTCACGGAATGTTCTCCATGTCTGGGGTCCCCATTGACTTAAGAGTTGGACTCGATGGTCCTCGTGGGTCCCTTCCAAATCAGAATATTGAGTGAAATCTGGGACAGTGGTAGAGGAATGCCAGGACTGGACCGAAAGTCTGACCCCTGCTCATCTCTTGCTCTTCCAAAGCGAGTGGGCAATTCCCAGAAAGGAGAGCCCTAGCAGAGGTCTGGAAAGGTTTGATACACTCATTTTAGAGACCATCCTCCAGTATTTTCCACATTTCCAGCTATGCAGGTAAACCCTTTGATGAAAGGTTTGCCACCCTCACCAGGTTTGGCCTCCATCTGTATCACATCTGTAATCCCAGTGGAGAGGGGACTGCTTCCACATGGCCAGATAACAGAGAGCTGAGCCAGCCAAGGACACAATGTCCCCAGGATACTGTCTCTGCCTCTGGAACTGCAACCATGTCCTCTTGGAGGCACCTGCAAGGTGGCTCAGCCCAGCCAAACACAGGACGGTCCACACCACCACCCTCACCCCTGCAGCCCTGGGTACCTTCTTGATGTTGGCCAGAATGCTGTGGCCATCCACAAAAGCGTCCCCTGATGTGATGCTCTCGTCACCTGTCAGCATCTTGAAGGTGGTGGTTTTGCCCGCTCCATTGAAGCCAAGGAGACCAAAGCATTCCCCCTTGCTGACAGCCAAGGAGATCCTGTCCACTGCCAGCAGGGACTCCCGGCTGTCATAGACCTGGAGGAGACCACACACGGGCCACGTGTCACTGCCCGATGGCACGGCAAGCATGTGGTGGCTTTGCCAGCCTCGAGAGGACACAGATGGCAGCAGGATGCTCAGGTCATCTCTCCTCACCTTGGTGAGCTCCTTGATGACCAGAGGGCTGCTGAGAGATGACAGCAGTTCCGGTGGCGACTCCAAAACCTTCTTCCTCTCATCTGCCACGTCCCTGTCCTCTGGCAGCACAGACACCCTGTTCAGCAGGGCCACCTAAACACAGGGGGAAGACACACCCCGTGTCACCTGGCTGCTGGGGCATGAATGGGTTCCTCCAGTGTCCCCAACCCTGGCAGGATCCACCCCTTCCATCAGCCACCTCTGGGGACGCCTCCCTCCCTTCGCCAGTCCATACACTTAACAGGATTGGCTCCTCCCAGCTCTGGGGATGCTCCCTGGGAAGATGACTTAGGTGATGAGGGCCTGTCTCCAGCTCACAGGGACTGCTGGGCAGGCTTTGGAGGGCACATTAGTGCTCCCTCCCACGTGCTTCACTCACCCATTTCCGCCGCCTGCAGATGCCACAGACCAGAGCTCTCAGTCGCCAGAGAAGGTTTGTCTCAATGAGGAAGAGGAGGAAGAGGAAGCAGAAACCCTGGACGGCCAAGGAGGTCAGGTACCGCCCGATCCCAGGGCTCTCCCAGGAGAAGTAGTTCATCTGATAACTGATATCTGAGGAGGGATGGAACAAAATCAACTCCTGGATCAATCCACACAATCTCCAGAGGAAGCTGTGAGCCCACAGCTTCGCCAGGCTCATCTCCATCCCACGCTGGCTCCCTGCCCACAGCTCTTTCCAATGCTTCCCACAAGAGCATTTGGGTCTGGAGGGGATCTGGCAGAAGATGCCCAGTGGAGGCAGGCAGAGGACACCAATCTTGGGATTGGGATTTCTTTACTCATCTGTGAAACTTCCCTAGCCCACATTTTCCTCCAAATCATGAATAAGGTGATCCAGTTAAGGAGCTTTTTCCCATGTGCGTCCTAATATGCTGCCCAGCTTTTGCTCTAAAATGGTACCTGGAGCTACTGCCCAGGTGGAGGACCCATGGATCTATCCAGTTCCACCATCCACCCCACACAACCCCGCTGTGAGGCTGTGGGGCTTGGCCAGGTGAGGACATGGAGACTCACTGAAGGCCTTGCAGATGAAGATGGCTTCAACAGAGGAGGTGCAGAACTGAATGAACTCGTAGTTCTGGTAGAAGTCACTGATGCACTGGCCCAAGCAGTAATTGGGTAAGACGAGAAAAACTTTATCCAGGGTTTTGGAGAGGTCCACCAAGCCCAGCTCTGAAAGAGGAGAACAGGTGGATCAGTGGATTAGAGACTGCTGGGTTGGGAGAAAAAAACCCTGATACTGCCAAGTTTAGAGGGAAACCAAACGTGATTTGTCACATTTAACGGGGAATGGGAATGGACTGTTGTAGGGTTTTATGGCTATTGTGGGAAGCCCTGGGGTGAGAGAGCCTCCTTGGGGGCTGGACCTTCTTGGGATGGCTGGGCAGGTGCAGAGGGCAGTGACCCACCTGGGATGCTCATGATGGTGACGGCGAGGAAGGTGGCGGTGCCGGAGAGGATGTTGAAGATGGTGAGACGGGTGTAGGCTGTGGCTGCCACCGAGAAGAAGAAGCTGAGGAGGTACATGAGGGGGATGATGGCCCAGCCATAAAGGAGGAAGATCAGCATCACATCAACGAGGTGGCTGTCCTGGGTGAAGGCTTGCACGTCGAAGGCTTGGAATATGACCTGGGGCACAGCAATGTGGGGAGAAGGCACATTTGGCTTGACCCCAGGCGATGTCTCCTTGTCCCAGTGGCCCATGGAGCAGGGTAATACCAGCACTGCACTGACCCAGGCAGCCCCTCACGGATGGGTCCTACCAGCAGCTCATGGCTGCCCCCGGGGGAGGCCCTTTCTGCAGACTGGGATGCAGAAGGGCACAGCTGGGGAATTCCCCTCCAAGATCCCATGGATTTAACATTTTCTAGTCCCAACAGCTAAGTGTTCAGCTGCCAGAGGCAACTGCCCCAGCTGGTCGGCCATGGTCCAGCTCCCAGCAGGACCAAGGGACAGCTGTCTTGCTGGTCCTTTCTACAGAGACAGTGCCAGTGGCCTTGTCCTTCTCCCTGCACCCACACACATCCCAAAGGAGCAGCACCAAGCACTCCCACCAGTGGGAGGGCATTGGGGTGCCAGGGGTAACTCACCAACATCAGAGCACAAGGGATGAGGAAGTTGATGATGTCCCAGAGCAGGGCAGAAAGCCAGAAGTTGACCACATAAACACCGCTGACAAACTGGACGTGCTTGGCCTTGATGGCGCGTTCGCTGACCAGCAGCAGCGCGAAGGTGCTGGCGAGCGAGGCCATCCCATACAGCAGGTTGATGGCAATGGCAAACCCAGTCTGGCCTCTGTGGGGACAGGGGGACACATCAGGGCAGGGGCACCTCAGCAAACCAATGCTGACAGCATAGAATCATGGAATAGTCTCAGTCAGATGGGACCCACAGGGATCATCCATTCCAACTCTGGCCCTGCACAGACACCCCAAAAACCCCACCCTGGGCATCCCTGGCAGCGCTGTCCCAATGCTCCTGGAGCTCTGTCAGCCTCGGGGCCGTGCCCATTCCCTGGGGAGCCTGGGCAGTGCCCAGCACCCTCTGGGGGAAGAACCAGTTCCTGATCTCCAGCCTGACCCTCCCCTGACAAAGCTCCAGCTGTTCCCTTGGGTCCTGTCTCTGGTCACAGAGAGGAGAGATCAGCACCCACCCCTCTGCTGCCCCTCTTGAGGAAGCTGTGGCCAGCACATCCACACTGGGCTTCTTGAAGAGGCTACACCCTCCCAGCATGCTGAAGAAACACTCAAGGGAGACAATCATCCCCCAGGCACAGCCCACCCTGCACACCACAAACCTCCACCCAGCCTTGGTGAGGTCCCACACATGGCCCCTCTGGTCTAGGTGAGCATCAGGGGCCCTGGATGCGGGGTTTTGGGAAGAGCATGGCCACATGGCCTCCCCTACTATGAGCACCTGGGGAAAACTAACTCCAACCAGCATCTTGAGGGGAACAGCCACCCTGAGATGTGTGTGGGGTGACGTGGCTGCCAGGCTCAGCAGGTAAGTCATCTCCACAGCTTTGCTCCCCTGACCTCCTGAGTGCAATCACAGCTACATTTGGGTCTGAGAAGCTTCAGCCTGGCTTCTCCACTGACCCCAGTACAACCAAGCCAACCTGCACCCACGGGAGCCCTGAGCCCTAGCAGGAAATGTGCCACCATCACACGTACTCCATGAGCTGGTCCTTGGCCTTCTCGGTGATGTTGCGGGGCTGGGGGTAGTTGGTGACGGTGATGGAGGCGTTGGGGCCTGCCAGCACCCTGAGGACGGCGTTGTCGGCCAGCATGAGGGCGGTGGCCGGGGAGTGGTAGGCCTGGTTGTTGAAGAGCGCCGTGACCAGCGTGCGGTTCCCCGCTCCCTCGAAGGAGGCGGCTGCAATGTAGTGCTCGTTGAAGGCTCCTCCTTCCTCGGAGGCTCGGGAGATGAGGTACTCCTCCAGCCCACCTGCCAAACACCACCGCTGTTACGGGCGGGCTCCATCACACCAGGGCTAACTGAGGCCAACTGGAAAAGAGCCCAAGCAGAGCAGCCCTGGTGGCCCACCCTAGTGCTGATCACAGAAACGCAGATCCATGGAATCTCCTGAGTTGGAAAGGACCCACAAGGATCATCGAATTCAACTCCTGGCCCTGCATAGGACAGCCCAACAATCCCACCCTGTGCCTGAGAGCATTGTCCAAAGCTCCTCGAGCTCTGGGAGCACTGGAGCCGTGACCACTTCCCTGGGGAACCTGTTCCAGTGGCCACAAACATGGGGTTATGGAGAAGACAGCTCTGCTCAGGTGAGGAGAGGTCCTGTCAATGATGGGACACTCCCATGCAGGAAGGAAATGCATTGGATACACGGCAGCTGGGACCTAAACCACCCACACCAGTGGCCCTTGGACACCCCGCCGGGCACCAGCTGCTCCAGGGGTCCTCCCTGAGCCCTCACCCAGCACCTCCAGTGGCGACTGACGCTGGGCTTCCAGCAGCTCCACGTACTGCTCCCCCAGCCTCTGCGCCAGGCCCGTGGCACCCGACACCGAGAAAGGCACGATGGTCTGGCCGTAGGGCTCCAGCGTCAGGCGCAGCAGGGACGAGTCCCGTGGGCCTGGGAAGGTCTTGGCCACGATGAGGGCAAAGGCAGTGAAGATCAGAGGCACGAGGAACTGCGCCGCCACCATCTTCCAGTTGCGCCAGCTGTACATGGCCCGCTTCATGAACATGGCGTAGAACTGCTGGCAGCACAGGTAGAACTGCGAGGGGAGAGGCCAGGTCAAGGTGAGCCCTGACAGCTGTGGACACATCACGCCACGCAGCTGATGGGGAAGATGACCCCAAACCACCCCAAACCACCCCCATCCTGCATGCACCCTGCAAGCCTGCAGCAGAGCCTGCTCTCCAGCCAAGCCTATAAAGGGATTAGCAGGGCAGCTGCCCAGCTCCAGCACATCCAACTCCAGGGCTTCTGAATGAGTCACAGTCACTTTGAGATCTCAGGTGTTAAAGGCAGCTTTAGCCACGACCTTTACCTTCCTCCACCTCCCAGCAGCTGAGGCTCCCAAACAGGATTACTGCGGGGCGGCTGCCAGCCAGAGCGACCGGGTGAGACAGCGGCGAGCGCCCAGCCCAGCCCCTGCGAGCACCTTCTCTGCCTTTCAAACCCAGCAACACCCCTCTCCCCTCTGCCTTTGAGACATGCCCTTGAGAAGACAAGGGATATTGATCACAGGCGCAGAGGCAGCAGGGCATGAAGGGCTGCCAGGGGACTGGAACATGAGCCCAGCGAGGGAAGGAAGATGGATTTCCT
This sequence comes from Machaerirhynchus nigripectus, assembly GCA_013397975.1. NCBI lineage: Eukaryota > Metazoa > Chordata > Aves > Passeriformes > Dicruridae > Machaerirhynchus > Machaerirhynchus nigripectus. The sequence continues at coordinate 21,159 of VZRQ01006054.1, read as the reverse complement.
CATCTTCCTTCTGGAAAACCCAAGCGATGGAACAACGGCAGACGGAAAACCACATTAGATCTCCTGGAACACCTTGAAGAGCAACTCAGATCCCAAGATTAACATGAAGAGGATGGAAGTGACCAGCCCTACCAACACTAAAAACCATTTGTCCTAATGATGCAGGTTCCAACCTGATCTTTCAATTACAAACCACATGCAACAAGAGCAGCCGTGGGGGAGGCTCCACCTGCTAACCCTACTTCAAACGCCCCCTTCACATGTCCCCTCCCCGTTCCTGCTGCCCCGACCCCCCCAGCACTCACCCCGGTGTTGAGCTTGATGCTGGAGCAGTCCTCGGTGATGAGCGCCCCGCTGTCATCCGTCATGTCCGTCATGCCACTCAGGCTGCTGGAGTCATCCATGGCCCAGTCGTTGGAGCGTCTCTCGTGCTGGTACTGCAGAGCAGGCAGCTGGATGGCCTGGATATCCATGCTGGAGTCCACGAGTTTCCCAACCCTGTGCCAGGAGGAAAAGCGTGTGATGAAACAGAGATCCAGGCAGGATACAGCTGTTCTGAGCTGGGGAAGCCAAACCCTAGAGACCAAAGCCAACAAGTGCCCCGGAGAGCTGTGCTGGACATCACCAAAGCACACAGGCACTGGTCACCCCTCCACCTACCTGAGGAACACCTCCTCCATGGTGGTGACCGAGGCGCCGTAGCTGGCGATGCCCAGCTCCTCCCGCCTCTGCTCCAGCTCCGTGAACAGGGCCTCAAACCTGAGCAGAGAAGGGAGATGTCAGACACCGACACTCATGGGAGTGGGCACTCAGGGGTAAAGACCCTCTGGGCATCAGTCGCAGCTGGTTGGAGTCCTACAGCCAACCCCAAGGTGACCTGTGACATTGAGCATGTCCCTGTCCCCAAGGGCAGATTTTGGGCTCCACTGGCCGTTTGTTCTTGCCTCCGCTATCACAGATTAATGGAAATACAGAAGGGTTTGAGTCTGGAACAGACCTTACTGACCATCTCATCCCACCCCGTGCCACGGGCAGAGACACCTTCCACTGTCCCAGGCTGCTCCCAGCCCCATCCAGCCTGGCCTTGGACACTGCCAGGGATCCAGGGGCAGCCACAGCTTCAGGGCCTCCCCATGCCAGGGCCTCCCCACCCTCACAGGGAACAATTCCTTCCCAATATCCCATCTATCCCTGCCCTCTGGCAGTGGGAAGCCATTCCCTGTGTCCTGTCCCTCCATGCCTTGTCCCCAGTCCCTCTGCAGCTCTCCTGGAGCCCCTTTAGGCCCTGGAAGGGGCTCTGAGGTCCCCTTGGAGCCTTCTCTTCTGCATGTGAGCACGCCCAGCTCTCCCAGGCTGGCTCCAGAGCAGAGGGGCTCCAGCCCTAGGAGCATCTCTGTGGCCTTCCTGGACTCATTCCAGGAGCTCCACGTCCTCCTGCTGGTGCTCCAGACCAGGAGGCAGCACTGCAGGAGGGGTCTCACGAGAACAGAGCAGATGGGGACAATCAGCTCCCCCGACCTCCTGGGTCTGTAGATTTGATTTCAGAGCCAGAACATCCTGCCTCATTTGTGCCACCCTCAGCACCACAGGAGGAACTGAACCCCATTTTCCATCACCAGTGCTGATGCAGGGAGCAGCTCCCCTTTCCAGCAAGCCTGTGAGACAGCGTGAGAAGACAAGGGGACCCCCCGGGAGGGGCAGCAGGGGACAGTGGCATTACCTGTGCGTGCTCTCCTTGGGCAGGATGAAGGACAGCTCTGCCCCGGCATTGCTCTCCATGGTGGCGTTGGGCACGTACTGGCAGATCAGGCGGGAGATCTCCCCCAGGTTGCAGTAGGGCTCCTTCACCATCACCATGTGATATCCTGCCCCTGGGAGGGAGCCACGAGAGAAGGGAGAGGAGGATCAATCCCAGCCCAGTCTGGCCTGGGGAGGGGGCCGGAGCAGAGAGGGATGCTCAGGCACCGCTTTGCACCAGACACGGATGCGATGCAAGAGCAAATGTGGGGATGGGCTTCAGGAAAGGCTGAACAGCAGGACGGGGAGCAACCAGCCATCAGGCAAGGAAGAGTGGATCCCCTCCCTGCTCTCTATCCCCCTCCTGCTCCTCCCTGGCCAGAAGACACAGAGCACAGCCTGCTGCTGCTCTCGTACCGTATTTGCGCTTGAGGAAGAGCGAGGAGCCGCAGCACTGCAGCTCGCCCTTGGCCATGATGGCTATGCGGTCCCCCAGCAGGTCTGCCTCGTCCATGAAGTGAGTGGTCAGCAGGATGGTTCTGTTGCTCCTCTGCTGCTGCAGGAGATCCCACGTGGCTCTGCGAGAGGCTGGGTCCATCCCCGACGTTGGCTCATCCAGCATCACCACCTGCACACAGGAGATGGGTGCAGGTCAGAAAGGGCTAGGAAAGGCCCAGCAGCACAGGAGAGGACAACCTCCGGGCTCAGGAGGAGCCTTGGCCTCACAGCAATGATCTTGGGGAGCAGCTACCAGACAGCAGAGCCTCAGGGCATGGCCCTCAGAGTTGTCTCCTTTGTGGGGGTGCTCCTGCCCGTTCCCCGCTGTCCTTGCTTCTCTCACTGGCTCACCACAGATGAGGAACAGCCTCAGAGCCACCCCAAGGACCTGCACTGGCCCCACGTGTGAGGTGAGCCCACCAAAGCCACCTGCCTTGGAGTCCCCGATGAGGGCGATGCCGATGGACAGCTTGCGCTTCATGCCCCCGGAGAGAGCCTTGGTCAGGGAGCGGCGCTTGTCCTCCAGGTTGAGGATCCTCAGGATGTGGTTGATCTCCTCAGGACACTTGGAGGGTGGGTATCCCTTCAGCTGCCAGACAGGGGGAAGGGAGGGTTGAGCCCACCTGCAGGGCTGCCAAACCCCACCACACTCCCTCCTCCACACACAGACAGGAAAGTGGGGAAGCAGAGGTGGACTCCTGCCCAGCCCTGCAGGAGCTGGCACAGCTGGCAGGGGTGGTTCCATGGAGTTGTGCTGAGACCCTGCACTCCTCCACCAGCCTGCAGATGAGGTGGAAGAGGATGCAAGGGCTATTCTGCTTATCACGGAATCATGGAATGGTTTGGGTTGGAATGGACTTTTAAGATCATCTAGGCCAATTGCCCTGACATGGGCAGGGCCACCTTCCACTATCCCAGGTTGCTCCAAGCCCCATCCAGCCTGGCCTTGGACACTTCCAGGGATCCAGGGGCAGCCACAGCTGCTCTGGGCACCCTGTGCCAGGGCCTCCCACCCTCACAGGGAGGAATTTCTTCTGTATATCCCATTTAACCCTCCCCTCTGTCAGTGTGAAACCACTCCCTGTTGTCTTGTCATTCCAGGCCCTTGTCCAAAATCCCTCTCCTGGAGCCCCTTTAGGCCCTGGAAGGGGCTCTGAGGTCTCCCTGGAGCCTTCTGCAGGTGAACACCCCCAGCTCTCCCAGCCTGGCTCCAGAGCAGAGGTGTTCCACCCTCTGATCATTTTTGGACCCACCTGATAGATCTCAACACACTTCCCCACCTTCAGGAGCCCAGGTGCCTCCCCCAGGGCTGCCCCCCTGCTCCGTGCCAGGCTCACCCCTGCATAGAAGTGGAGGTGCTCTTCCACGGTCATGTTGTCGAAGAGGACGTCGTGCTGGGGACAGAGCCCGAGGCTGCGGCGGATCAGGACCATGTCCTGGGAGATCTCGTAGCCGTTGATGTAGGCCTGGCCGCTCGTGGGGGAGTGCAGCCCTGCGGGGAGCAGGACACAGCGCCTCAGGGTGACCCCAGTGCCCGAGAGCCAGTGGAAAGGTGGAAGGTCCTGATGAGCATCCCCCCCCACCAGCTTTCTGCCAAAAACCAGAGCAAGTCCATCTCCTGCTCAGGCCGGGACACAACAGCTTCCTCCCGCCCGCAGGGTGGGCTGCAGGGCACCCACAGGTGGGAACTGGGCCCACCAGTGCAGAAAGGACCAACAGGCAGGTCAAACATGGTTCTGAGCTGTGCAGAGAGCCAGGCAGGGCCAGGGCAGAGCTCCAGGAAGGTCCTGTGAGCCCCCTGAGTTGCCAGGAGCAGCTCAGAGCCATAGAGAAAAGGACCATCAGAGGTCACTGTGTCCATCATGCCAAAATAGGTATCCTGGAGCTCAGCAGCTCAAGAAGGATGAACCCCAGTTCTACCTTACCTGCCTTATCATGGCAAAGCCTATGGAGAGCAATCCTACAGCAGGTCCAGTCTCCTCTCAAGGCTCTCCAGCACAAAACCTGGCTGTCATTTCACCCACTGGCTGATCCTGCTCTCGTGGAGGGCTAAGCAGGGACCCCCCCGTGCTCCTCCCTTCTCCCTCTCACACTGCCCTGGCACCCTTGGCCAACAGCTCAGCAAACTGAGCTCCAAGGAAGATCAAAAACCCCTCCCCACCCTCAGAGATAGGGTCTGGCTCTTCTTTGAGGGGCAAGCCATCAGTCCCCACAGCAGGACGCTCCTACCTGTGAGCATGGACAGAGTGGTGGTCTTCCCAGCACCGTTGTGTCCCAACAGGACTGTGATCTGCCCTTCATACATGTTCACTGTCAGGTCCTTCACTGCCTCTTTTGTCTTGTTTCCCACTTTGAAGACCTGTGGAGATCACGTCCATGAGCTCGTGCTGCACTTCAGGCAAGTGCCCCAGCTCCATCCAGCAGGCAAAGCCCGGGATGCTCACGGGGTGTTAGCAGTAGACAACAGGTCTAGTTCAGGTTAAATTCAGATGTCAGGAAGTTAAATACAGATGTCACTGCACCTCTAAGTACCCAGCACTTCACGCTACCACAAAATGCAGCCAGCTCTGGGGAAGAGCCCCAGGGCAGCACGAGGATACAGAAGCTGCCTGCAGGCAACAGGTTTTACAAAACCAACACCATGGTGTGTTTGTGCCCTGCTGGGCAGTGGTTACCTTGGAAAGGTGCTTTATTTTGATGCCTGACACGAGGTCAGCTGGTTCCTCCTCAATATACTGACTCTTGAGGGCTTTCTCGGGGTCCTCCTCCTCCTCTTTCTCTTTCCCCACAACAGTCCTTGGCCGCCCGCACCAGTATGAGGGCTGATGGAGGAAGGGAGAGACAGAAATCAGGCACAGGCCCATCTCTTTTTCCCAGCCTTGGCCACCCTCCTCCTCCCACAGACGCCTCCCGAGGATTCCCCCCAGACCACTCTCCTTGGCCTGAGAATTGCCAACCAGCACATCTTCAGCAGGCAGGGCCGACATGATGGAACAGCTCCTCCTGCCCTCCTGCCTTCCCCCATCCCTCCCTTACAGCAGGACTGCCTGTGGTTACACAGCAGCTTTTCCCCATCTTCATCTCCATGGAAAAAATTTCACCGAGCAGTAAAATCACTCAGGCAGAAGCATCCTGCCCAAGAGAGCCCATGGATAACCACGCGCTCCAAAACCCCTGACAAACACTTAAATACAGCCTGGGGTCCAGCTGCTGCAGTTACAGCCCCTTTTTTTTGACCTGGCTCTCTAGGAATGAAACTAAGTGTTTGGGACCTTAAATCCCCGCAGGAATAACAATTCAACACCTCCCGGATGCAAAATCAGCTTTTGTCAACGGCTGCATCTCTGCTTCCCTGGTCTGACTTCAACAGGGAGTGAGATGCTGGAGTGAAACCACTCTGGGATGAGGAATTTGGAAGGGAGAAGGGAAAATCTCTACCAAATAACAAAGGCTCCATCTCCCATATCAAACAGAACATATCCTCTCTGCAGCCACGGAGCCGCAGTGCCCGCTGCAGCTGCTGACAGTGCTGCCCAGTGTTTGGCTTGGCAGAGCGAGGGCGGCTCAGCTGACGGGCTGACAGTTGTCACCCACCCCCGGCACGTGGCGGCTGGCAGTGGGACACAGGTCACCCCTGCCCGCCTGGACGGCAGCGCTCGGGGGTGCCAAATAGCTCAATCTGGTTCCTCACACCAGGGGTTTCTCTCCAATGCCTTTGCTTGCGCCTGGAGACATTTAACAACACCCTGCCTGCCAGGAAGTGTTGGGAGAGAGATTTAAAGCCAAGACGACCTTCATCCACAGTGAAAACCTACAGCTGCATCAGCCTTTAGTGAGGACATGCTGCACACCCCGTGGTTCTGGAGGCCAGATGGTGCCACCCTTGCCCATCAGACTGGCCTGCTGCACGGCACACAGGTGGTGACCGTCCCGAGCGACGCCCCTCAAGCCCAGGGAAGGGGTGTAAGCAGTGCTCACCGTGAGGAAGAAGTACCAGGGCTGTGGCACACCGTACTCCCCGGGGAACACGGCCTCCACGTACCAGGCCACCACGCCATAGAGCACCGAGTCCAGGAGCAGCATGCCCAGCACCTGGGCCAAGGTGAAGTTGTCATCCACGCTGACGGGCTTCATGAGGTCCCTCCACTGGATGCCAGTCCCTGCAAGGCACGCGGGGCACCGCTACCTCTGCGTCCCCAGGAGGACCATCTCCTCCAGGACTGGCAGAGAGCAGCCCCTCTGCCAGCTCACTGCTCCGTAACCGGGAGCACCTGCGCCGCGCTAGGATCCCTCTGTGGATGGAGGGAAAAGAGGCACCGACACCTCGAGGTTCCCCACCCCAGCATGCTCTTCCATGCCATTCTGTGCCACTGCCTGGGAAGGAATGATCCCTTCTCCAGCATCACCCCTCCATCACTGCAGCCACCGACCTACTGCCAGCACTTAGTAAATGCATGGCTCTGCTGGAACCAACACCAGACCCTCTTAAATTAAAGAAATTAAAGATATGTATCGTGAAGGAGGAAATGCAATGCTTCCCATCCATTAGAACAGAATTCCTTTGGTAATTAAAGTGAAGATGGCATTTTGCACAGCCCAGGGCCACAGGCATGGTATGGGAGCAAACAGCTCTACTTAGTAGGAAAGTGCTTCTCCCTGCTGTCTTTCCACCAAGCCAGTCCCACCCCACCACAAAATCAGGCTGACAGGAAGGGGATGCTCCTCTCCCCAGGAATAGGCAGCCCTGCTCACCTTTCCCTTCAAACATGCCGATGAGCTGCGCCCCCATGGCCATGGCCACGTTGGAGATGAGGCAGGATGCCAGCTTCTGGCTGTGGGACATCAGGTCGTAGCGAGGCGAGATGAAGAAGTAGGGGATGTAGGAGAAGAAGTAGAGGAAGCCGCCAGCGGCAGCTGCGACGTTTGCTGCCAGCCCAGGGAAAAGCGGGAGGGAAAACGTCATGGTGATGCCACCCAGCATTCCTCACCAGCTCCCCACCCAGGGACGTGCCAGATTTGTGCACAAAGCGTGGTTATGCCGGCGCAGGACAAGGACACGTCCACATCCCACAGCAAGGCAGGAGCCTGACCCCACCCTCCAGGCAGGCAGCTGCAGAAGCCCCCTGCCCATCCCAGAGCAGTCTGGGGCCAAGCCAGCCAGACAAGGCCCTAAGACATGAGCTGGTCATAGCACCAGGGAATGGTCTGGGCTGGAAGGGACATTAAAGACTACCTTGTCCCACCCCCTGCCATGGGCAGCGACACCTTCCACTGTCCCAGGCTGCTCCCAGCCCCATCCAGCCTGGCCTTGGACACTGCCAGGGATCCAGGGGCAGCCACAGCTGCTCTGGGCACCCTGTGCCAGGGCCTCCCCACCCTCACAGGGAACAATTCCTTCCCAATATCCCATCCAGCCCTGCCCTCTGGCAGTGGGAAGCCACTCCCCCTTGTCCTGCCCGTCCATCCCTTGTCCCCAGTCCCTCTGCAGCTCTCCTGGAGCCCCTTTAGGCCCTGGAAGGGGCTCTGAGGTCTTCCTGGAGCCTTCTCTTCTGCAGGTGAACACTCCCAGCTCTCCCAGCCTGGCTCCAGAGCAGAGGGGCTCCAGCCCTTGGACCTGCTCTGGTTTGGGAAGCAACCAGTACCCACATCCCTTTCCACACACTGTGGAGAAAATGCAGGCAAAAATGGGAAGAAATGCCCCCTCTACAAGTGGAAGTGCTCAGTAACACAGGGAGGCAGTGGGGGGGGACTCACCTCGTGAGAAGAAGGTGCTCACCATGAAGTTGAAGGAGATGGAGGAGATGGAGAAGATGGCGAGGAAGGTGAACACCAGCGTGGGGTCACTGTTGGTGAGCACCGCTCCCTGTTCGCTCACCTGCCAAGAAAATCTTGTGAAGCCCAGAGCTGCTGGAGCCAGCCGTGGCTTTAACAGCACAGACCTGATGTTCTCCAAGGGCTGGAGACAAACTGAGATGGGTGAGAACACCCAGAAACTCCCAGACCACTCCAGAGGGAGGAAATACAGATTGTCCTCGTGTGATGCAGGGTCTAAGGGGCAGGGTACACCCTGGCCAGCAGCCAGACAGCCCCTCCTGCTTCCCATGGTGTGGGCACATGCCGAGGGGAGAGCTCAAGGCCCTCCAGAGGCTGTGGGAGCAGGGTGGTCCTGCTCTGCATGGAGTGTCCCTGGGGCTCCACTCCCCAGCTCCCTCTGGGAGGAGTCACCCCTGCCATGAACACAGCTGTGGGGCAGCACTGCCCAACTCGGTCCGGGAAACCCAAACTCCAGTCTTTGGAGGAGCCCTGGGACACCAGGACAGTCCCATGGCAGAGTGGCCCTGTCATCCCTGTGCCCTGCCAGCACAGAGCTCGTGGCCTGGGGACAGACGCTCACCTTGACACAGAAGAGCACGGTGACGAAGAACACTGACACCAGGAGGAAGAGGAAGAACATGAGGAACCAGGCGCTCCAGTGCAACCAGTTGCTGAGGCCCATCATGTGCATGTACTCCTGTGGGAGGTCATGGCGTCACCCAGGGCTGCACCCACACTCCCCGGGCATGGCTGGGGCAAGGCAGAGGTGGCTTTGCCCTGCGGCACAACCAAAGAGGTGGCAGCCCCAGGTGCCACCAGAGCGGTCCCGCACAGCCACCAGCATGGCATGGTGTCCTCCACCTCCCCAAAGAAGGGCTGCCACCACTGCAGGAGTCCCCAGAGAGCCGAGCTGAGCCCAAACCCAGGGCATGGTGCCAGTGGTGCCACCGGGGCCACCCAGCACAGGGCAGGACACCCAATGCCTGGGGGAAGCCAAGCCCTGCTGCTGCTCCAGCCGCCCCCACAGCACATGCACAATGTGTCTCTGCACTCAAAAGGCAAAAACCTTCCTTCCCACAGGCTGAACTCTTGAATCCACGAACTCTGGAACCCACACGTGTTGCCCGCTCTCCCAGCCGAGGACAAACACCATCCCTGTGGTCCAGCACTCGGCTTGCAGAGCAAGGAGAGCCCAGCCCATCCCGGCAGCAGGATTAGCAACATTCTTCCCTGGGGCTCGCTAATCCACTGCCATCCCCACCTCCTGCTCACTGGCTCTACACCCAACAGGGATTTTGTTCCTCATCCAAAGACACCATCCATTGGGAAAGGCTGCAGAGGGAGGGGAGCACGCCCCAGCGCTCACCTTCAGCTTTTTCTCCTTCTCGTGGACGACGGCGCGGACGATGTTGAGCGAGGTGTAGGTGAAGCTGAGCATGAGCAGCAGCGGCAGCTGGTTCTGGATGGCCAGCAGGAAGAGGTCGTTGACGTAGGCCGGGAAGGGGAAGCGCTGCACCACCACGGTGATGTTCTCCAGCAGGCTGGCGGAGCTGGCACCGGCGTGGTACTGCATGATGGCCCTGTCCACCGCGTGCTGCACCGCCAGGAATCCTTCCCGGAGATAACCTGCACGGCAAGAACCACACCAGGAATAGAGACGGGTCTGGGCTTCGGAGGGACAAACAGACTTTGTGGGAAGGATTGCATGGGAAGAGGAACAGGGACTAAAACTGGAGCGCAGACAAAAAGCAATGTAAGCATCACTGTGACACAGGGAACAGGGGGAGGATTGATAGCACAGCAAATTCACAGAATCACTGGTTTGGGCTGGAAGGGACCTTAAAGCTTATTTTGTTCCACATCCTGCCATGGGCAGGGACACCTTCCCCTAAAGCAGGGACACCTTCCACCAGACCAAACCAGTATCTCTCATAAGCACCATTTAGAAGGAGCTGCCAGGAATGCAGTCCATGGTTGCTGTACCGCAGCACGGCTGTGACTTTGCAATGGGGAGATTCTCTGTCACCAACCACCACAAGGCACTGGGCTTGTGTTTCAGCCCTTTTTCTTTGTAAACCAAAAGGATACATGATACTGCACAGGTTGCAGTGAGAAGAAGCATATCCTGTGACTCACATGTGTGGCTTAAATTTTTGTGCGTTAAAAAACACTGAAAAAATTTTAATTTCCCAATAGCACCTCCCAAACTGGAAGGGACCCACAAGGATCATGGATCCAACCCCTGGCCCTGCACAGACACCCCAACAACCCCACCCTGGGCATCCCTGGCAGCGCTGTCCAAACGCTCCTGGAGCTCTGGCAGCCTCGGGGCCGTGCCCATTCCCTGGGGAGCCTGGGCAGTGCCCAGCACCCTCTGGGGGAAGGACCTTTTTCTGATCTCGTCTAACCTCTCTTGACACAACTTTATATAATAACCTTAAAATAGTTTATTTTTAAGTGGAATTGCTGCCAAGTGTTACCTGAACAGGAACTTAAACTCCCTTACAAAACCCCAAATGAATATTCTGAAAGTCAGTCGGTTAAAATGACCCAGGGAGAGAGAAGATAAAAGTGGAATTATGAGACTGGGAACGTTGTTTGATATTAACTCATGTACTGAGCAAACACTCTAGGGCTCTGCTTTATTTACACACCGTGAGCAAAACCCGCTCGCCCACTTCCTCGCCCTCCCTGGACACTGCAATCGAGTACAGAGGGAGAAATCCCACGGACGGAAATATTCCCTTTGCCACCACAGGAGAAGTTCCCAAAAATCCAGTCCTAAGCCAGTGCCAGCTGCAGCAATGTCCCTGCTGGCTCCTGCTCTGCCAGTGGTTTGGCTGCCCTTAAACACCTCAAACCACAGAACTGCTCTATTTACTTTGCAAGTACTTAAGCAGTACAATAAACACTGGGCAGTTTGGATCGTGAAATAAAATTTCCATTAAAAATCGAAATGGGAAAAAACATTAAATTTTGAAATGATTCATGCCCATTAAAATTTATTCTTATCCAACCCTGCTCAGCAGAGGTGCCCAGAGGCCAATCAGTGCCCATGAAGTCACAGGATAAAATTTAAATAAAGGACAGCTATAATGAATATAACAAAATTGTATATATAGTTAAATTATATCTAAATAATAAATAATAATTCAATAAAACAAAGACATATGAATTAATTAAATATGTAAATAAATATGAAGAAGCTCTATAGTCAATAAAAAAATTAATTAACATTTAAATACTAATTTAAAACTGTGCCATTATTTGTTTATATATTCATAAAACTGAATATAAACACCTACACAAATACATAACCATTTAGCTATTTATGTATTCATAAAGATTTAAATGTAAATTTAAAAAATGTAATATCTATATAAATATTTAATACTTAATCACCTGCTTGTATTTATATAAAACAAAGAGATGCTTATATAAATAAATATTTAATTGTTTGACTTATACACACATAAATTTAATCCTGGTATAAATATAAATCAATACTTCATTATAATTAATTGAACTTAATAATTTCTTTTCAATGAGCCTATTTCTTTAAAAGCTCAGAGCCTGGCAGGTGCTGTAGGAAGGTGGCCCCACGTCCTCGGCCGTGCTCACCCGGTGTCCCCCCATCAGCAAACTTGGCCTCGCGGGGCCCGGGCAGCTGGAAGAGCGGGAAGAGGTAACTGGTGTGCCAGTCCCGGTCCAGGTTGGGGTTCAGCCCCGTCTGCTCGCTCCGCGGGGCGTTCCTTGGGCTGTACTTGAAGCGCAGCTCGTACTCCACCTGGAAGGAGCACACGGAGGGTCGGAGGCGGGTGGGACAGGCGGCAGGGACAGGTGGATGACCCCCGGATGGGGGAGGCGGTCCCCACCTTCCCCTCGCTCACCTGGAGGGGCAGCGGGGCCGAGCCGTGCGGGAAGCGGTGCCGGAACACGACGGCGGCCAGGACGCTGCCCGAGCGGTTGTCCAGCCGGACGTACTCCTCGAAGTCCCGCTCCGAGGCGAAGCCCTGAGCTGTGGAGGGAAAAACGTGGGAGATGCAGGAATGGGGCACAGCAAGGCACCGTGGGTTGGTGCTCAGCCGTCACCGGGAGCATCGTTTGCTCCAGGACAGGAGGGATGTGCCGTGCCGGCTGTCAGATACGGGGGAGTTACACAGGATGCTGCCCTGTACCTTGGGCATGCAGACATTCCTCCTCCTTGAGAGCAGGAGTCAGCTTTCCCACAGAAAATCCTAACAGTTTGGAACACCAAGTGCTAACATTTTCTGTGCCAAAAGATTTCCAAAAATACTCTTTCACAGGGAAGCGCTGCCACTTTCTTTAACTGTTTCAGGGTGATATTTTTCTAGATGGAAACTGCAATAAAATGAGACCAAAAAGCAACCCAAAATCCTGTCATTTTAGTGGGAAAAAAAAAATCAAACTATAGCCTTGAAGTTCTGAAAAAAATGGTGTTCTGGGAGCACGAGGATTTAGGATCAGTCACAGACTGGTTTGGGTTGGAAGGGACACAAAAGACCATCCAGTCGCAAGCCCCTGCCATGGGCAGGGACACCTCCCACTGGACCAGGTTGCTCAGAGTAAAGAATCACACCAATATCTGGGGTGGAAGGGGCAGCCCCAGCTCTGCTCACCTCTGATGTTGATGGGCAGAGCTCTCTCCACTGCCTCGGCGATGCTGCGGACGGCGCTGCTGTTGGAGGGGACATAGGCCAGCTCCCAGGGGTTGCTGGCGTGCCGGGAGGAGAAGAAGCTGGGCAGGTCATGCACAGACTCGGTGGGGTAGAGGGTGGCGTTGGGGTGGCTGACGGAGTGCACGCGGTGCCGCAGCGCGATCAGGATGGCGGCGAAGAGCAGCGGCAGGCACACCTCGATCAGCGTCACCAGGATCTGCCGCTTCTGCGGGGCAGGAAAGGATACAAACACGGGGTAAGGAGAGGAAACACGTTATATAATCGATATACACACAGACATCTAGGTATCTACCAGAGGTACGTCTCTATGCACAGATACCTATCCATATACAGTACACTGTCCAGATAAAAAAGAAGATGCAAACACAGAAGGTAGATGAGCACAGTAACGAGGTTCAGGGCATGAGAACACCATGGAGCAGCAGCATTCTTGCATTCCACAAGGTTTCACAACCTGGGTTTTTCCAGAGCCCAGGAATGACGCTGTGCTGGTTCCCACATCCTTCAGGACTCTCCAGCCAAGGTGTCCCCTAACATAAGCACTGCTCCAGCTCAAACCAGCCTCCATTAGAGCCTTCCTCACCACACTGCTGGGTTGAATGACCCTGCTGGGTTGAATGACCCAGCCTGGTCCTTTGCGCCTTCCCTGTGCCCTGGGGCTCTGCCACGTGCAGCAACACTGCTGGAACCAGTGAAATTTTCCTGCAGGAGCTGAGCTGCTCCAGCTGGACGTGGGATCTGCATCCCAGGACTGGGCCCAGCAGAGCCTCCGGCTCCAGGG
>VZRQ01006047.1:0-24003 GCA_013397975.1 Machaerirhynchus nigripectus | reverse complement strand
CAACTCAGAATATTCTGTGAATCAGTTATTTGTTATTATTTATCATTTTTCAGATTGTCTCCAGTTAAGTTATAAGGCTGGGAACAAATCCAACAGGTTCTCCTGCTTCTACAAACCTCTAACCTTGCCTCTCTTTTTCAGAAGTTTAACCGCAATGGTTAAGAATTTATGATAGTAGCAGCCAACAGCACTCCCACACAGATGCACGGTAATTAGAAAAATCCTCAGACACCTGTTAAAAGACTCAAGGCATCTCTCAGAGCTCTCATTCTTTTCCTCAGCTGTCTTAGTCTGCAAAGGATCTGAATTATCTTTTCAAGAGTGTACTCTAGCATCCACAGGATGCACATTTGCCATAAGAATGGAATACATGCAGGGAAAACACACAAACTTACTTTTCTAGAAGTACTGAACTCACCAAGGGAAATGCCAACAACCCTTCTGAGCTCATGGAACTCAGCTCATTTTTGGAGATTGGAAAATTTGGAGGCAAGAAGTATCGCAAACAATTCCTGTGCAGGACAACAAAACACAAAGCCAGAGTTGGGAGTTCAACAGACTGAAGCAATCAGACTGCAGAGCTCACAAGGTCTGCGGTGAACCCACCGAAGGATCTGGACTAGCAAGTCAACTGTTTCTTGGCTGCCGCTGGGACCAGTGGTGTCAGGCTCGATTCTGACGCAATCTGAGGTAGAAGGTTCAGCCACGACCACCTCCTCTTCCTGCTGTGTGTCTGGAACCTGGTACTCAGGAGAGGGAGGCTTCATAAGCCTTACATCCTCACTGCCCTTCTCTACCCTGAGAAAAAGTATTAAAGAAATGTCAGGCATCTTTTTCTACACTGGACATACCTGAAACATGGTTGACCTCTAGACACACAACAGCTGCCTCCAGGGCAGGCATCAGAGTGACAGACTGATGGAGTCTGTCATGCCCATTCCTTATGAAGCCCTGGACAGTCCTGACCTCATGTGTTTCCTGACATGACAGCAGCATATTTGTCTTCAGCATCTACGGCAATAAAACAAGCCCTTTCTCCCAAAAACAAAACAAGCCTCCAAAATCTAGTAGCTCGAAATAGTTACCAGCGATCCCTCGGTGTGGTGTCTGTAGGGACATAATCAAACTTCACCTTCCACCGGATTGCGTGCCTGCCCTTTTCGACAGCTGTGACACGGCCAGTGAACCATTCCTTGTTCACACGCACTTCCACGTGCAGCCCCTTATCTGTGAGGGGGAAGCAAAGGTGTTTGCAAACATTCAGCTGCTGGAAAGCACATTCTACAGGAGCTCTAGAGATTCAGGCACCTTAGCAGGGAGCACACCTGAACCTCTGACAATGCCCTCAAACAGTACCGACACCATCAAAACACAATGGGCACACAGGTCAGCTCCTGCTGTGAAACATGAAGATCCATGGAAATGAGCTGGCAATTCCAGATGGAAGGTTTCTCCTGTACTCCAAGCTGTTTGACATGGGCTTCACAGTCTCATGATGGGCTCTAGGACAATTTGCCACATGTCCCTAGTGGGTCACTTTCCAGACAGCTCCCTGGAAGCATGCTGAAGAGATGCCCTGCTCTGGCAGATGGTGCAATACCACCCCAGCTATCACCTTTCCTGGGGTTTCCCAGCCCCTCTTCTCTCACAGCAGTGCAGCAGATCTGGATACAGTCCTGAGCATTTTCCAGCTGGCATGGCTGCATGATCCACTCAGGAAGGGTAAACATGCCATCAGCTACACCCTGCAGCTCAGCCCCACCCCTGTCAATGTGACACAGCCATCAATCACAGCCTTTCTGTGCCACAATTGCCTCAGGTCTAATCAAAGGGTTCCCAGCCAAAATGTTTCATGCAAGTTAGAGTCATCTTGGGGCTTGGGATTCAAATTTACACTATTTCTTACTTAAAAATCTCATTAATGAAATCACATGTTTAACTGGTGCAACAGTTCTTTTCTATGTCAGATACTGGTGGCAGCCCAAGGCCTCATTTCTCACCTTTCTGTGCTTTCTTCAGTTCCAACAACTCTTCCTCTCCAGC
Organism: Machaerirhynchus nigripectus; assembly: GCA_013397975.1. NCBI lineage: Eukaryota > Metazoa > Chordata > Aves > Passeriformes > Dicruridae > Machaerirhynchus > Machaerirhynchus nigripectus. The sequence continues at coordinate 21,960 of VZRQ01006047.1, read as the reverse complement.
ACTGTCTGTGAGCTGGGAGCAGAGAGAGCTCACATTAGTCACCTCCCATCAAGATTATAAACACCTGACAAATACCTTCTGCTGAGGAAACCAGCACACTCTCACCTCCACCACCACCTCATTGGAATCCTTCTCTTCTTTCACTGCCAAAAATTTTCCTCGTTTTGTCCTCTCCTTTTTGTGTTCCCCTTCCTCCTCAGACCCATCCTCTGCGATGTTCAAGGCCCTCTTTCGCGTGCTGGAGGCCTGAAGGAAGCAAACAAGCTCTAGCTATCAATTCCAGCCTGCTTCCAAGCAAAACCTTCTTGGAGCCAAGTTAAAAAAAAAAAAAAGCCCAACATCCACTATTTGAATTTTTCCTTTTCCGGAAGGTTTTAGAGGTGCTACATCATCATGAAAACACTCACCCCGCCATCCACATGCCTTTTTTTTTCTGGAGAAACAATCTGGTCTAACAGGAAAGAGATGAGACAAGTCTTCTCGAGGGGTGTAAATGGCACCCTAACCCATGAGTAAAGTAAAAGTTCTCTTGTCCTGTGCAGGGCCCATAGTGCACATCCCACAAGACAGAGCAGACAGGCTTAGCAGGACAGTGGGTGAGGAGATGAGGGGTTTCATCCTGTTGATTCTTACCTGTGAACATCTGCCAGAGGCAGATTTCTTTACTGCTGGCACCTTGGCAGCTTTTGGATTTGGTGTCTCACATGGGCTTTTGGGGCTCTGCAGGCCACAGAGGGACTTCATGCTTGTACCTGGTTTGGCAAGAGTTCTTAAAGTGCTGTTAGACTTCCCAGCTGTCACAGTGCGATGGTGTGTCCTGGAAGTGCTGGCTTCCTCCTTGAAGAGCATGCTGGCTAGCTTGGGAGAGCTGCTACTTGGACAACCTGAAGAGCTCTTTTTCAGCTGACTGCAGGACTTGGGTGGAGGTGAAGATCCTGGTGGTCTGCTGGGAGCATTCTTGATTGCATCAGGCAAAGGAGGAGATCGTGGGCGCTGAGTTCGGGTGTGCTGAAATAAAGGAGAATACAGAGAGAAAAAGGGTATAAGAGTGGGGATCTGCTGTTCAGAGCAGCTAAGGAAGCACAGAGGAGTAAAAGCCTACAGCAGGATCCCATTTACCTCCCTTGAAGGCCGTGTGGTCACTTCCAGAGGCAGTTTCTTTAAATCAGCCTGAGATCGAATTGGAGTGGTTTTCTACCAAAAAAAAATCATAAAGGTCATGTTTACAAGCTGCCGGGGGCTGCCTGAAGCCATCCCAGCAGTTTTCCAAGCTAAAAACTACTATAAGGTGTGTTTTGTGTCCTTCAAGAGACATCTCTTCAGCTGTCATTCCCATTTTCCCAACAGAAAATTAAATGCAAGCTGAGATGGTCAATTTCTGTTATTAGAACAGCCCCAGCCCGATGAAGGAGCATAGGTGGTTTCAGACTCAGCAGCAGCCCTTTGCACAAGGAGGTCCATCACACCTGCTCTGCTTAGCTGGAGACCTCCAGACTCACCTGCAGAGCTTCCAGCTTTTCCTGCTGCTGGCGGATTTTCTCTGTCAGTTGTTTCTGCTTTTCCTCATGTGATTTCAAGTCTTTTTTTAGAGTTCCCAGTGGTACCTTCTGCTTCTGCTCTGCAGCCTCACATCTAGCATGGAGGGGAATGCAAGACAACCTCAGCAAGGACAGCAGAACCTGTATTGTCTCACACAGGATTATCCCAATATCCCATTCCAAATGCAGCAGGAAAGCCACTTGCCTTTCTGCAGTAGCCACAATCTCAAAAGCAGCGGTTTTCATCTTGGAAAACAGATATGAATTAAGGATTGAAAGCACAGTTGTTAATAAAAAGGCATTTATGCTGGGAATTGCCAATTCAGAGCCCAGAAACTGTGATAGCTGTGATAGCTTCTGTACTGCATCCGTACTCCAGACTTTTTCAGCAATTTTCCTTCCTATCAGCTTATGCCTTCATATCAGTTCCTCTTTCTACAGACTTCTTTCTCTTCAGAAAGGAAAGCACAGTACCAGGAACCCATGACTAAGACGTTACCACAAGCCTTCCAGCCCCAGACACCTTCTGCCTTGCCACTCAAGGCCACACAGTTTCCTTTGCAATATCCTGTAGCTATTTGCTTTTTCCATCCTATTCAGCCTACGGCCTACAACAGTGGTGAGTATCCTACTCTCTCAGGTCCTCTCAGGTGCAGAATCCTGGAAGAATCCTTGAGAGAGAAGGAAAACAGAGGTAGGAAATACTCTCTCAAATGGATTGGCATCACCTTCAAAGTGGTGGCTGAGCAGCTGGCCCTCTGAAGCACTGCCAGAGGAGGAAGAGGGGACTGAGCCCAGGCTCATCTCCTGTCACCAAATGGAGTAATGGAAAGACAGACCAGGATCAGCCCTGCTGGGGTAAAGTCAGGCAAGAATGGTTTGAGCCAGGAAAGCAGATGGCCCTTATACAACACAAGAGACGCAGCAGATCTCACACTGCATTGGAGCCAAGCTGGTAACTTGCAGGTATGAGTCTCATTAGTAAAGCGAGGATGCTGGTCTCACTGTAGAACACTCAAAGCTCCAAGATGATGAGGAGACATGATTTTACCAAGACCTCTGTCTACCAGATACACGCTGGTCAGCTTTGTGAGTGAGAAGGAGCACAAACAGCAGTTCCTCCATCAGCTTCTTCCCAGCTCAAGCACTGCTGGGGTGTTTTCCATAGAGTGGCTACTTCTTTGACTAAGGAGGTGTGTGTCATCAATGCAAAATGACTGCCTGACACCAAACCTGCAGTTCCCAAACACAAAGTTGAACAAGTGGCTCCATACACAAGTTTCCCAGCACAGAAATGTGTCTTCCACCTCACGGCAAGGCTGGAAGCATTGCTAAGCTGTGTCTTACAGCACCGTAAAGAATGAAGGCACCATGAGTTCTGCGACTAGAAAAATTCACGTTACTCATGGCATCCAAATCCAGAAATTGCATCACTGAGGCAGAAAATCAGAACAAAGAAATTATCTTGGTAGTCAGAATGGCCTAAAACCAAGACTCTGGTGGTGCTCAGGGAGCTTTGAGACACACAATCATCTTCAGCTGGTGCTTCAGCCACCCATCCAAATGACATTTAAGATCCAACTGGATATCAGATAGGAGAACAGAGGCAAGCGAGCCTGACACTATTTCACAGTGTGAAACAGGGACACTGCCTTCGCTGTAATAAAGCGAGCAATGGTGGCACCTAGTGCTGACTCCAACACAGACAGTGGCACTGGAAGGAGTGACTGCTTCCCATGACAGAGACTGAAAAGGGCGTTCAGCTCCCATGATATGGAACATGCCATGAGCAGCCACTGAAGTGTAGGTGGACAAACCAGAAGGGTGGGGAACAGCTTGGTGCCAACAGTGGACACTGTGCTGAGGCACCCAAAACCACCATGTAATCTCTGATGCCAGGAGAGTCTCAACACCAGCTTTGACATTGCTTCATTTTCCGTTTGGCTGAATGAGACCCTGCACAGACCCTCACAGTACACAAGCTTGAGGACCCCACTCGTGTTTCTGAAATCCTGTCATCCTTCAGACAATACAAATACCTGGAATGGTCAGGACACAGATGTGAAGGTGTCCAAACTCTGCACAAGGACCCAACAGTGCAGCACCTGGAACTGGCCCCAGCCAAAAGCCAGAGGAGTGCTGGAGCAACTTCTGTTTCATGTAAAGGACACAACTGCACTCACTGCTGGAAAGCACACGTAAGCCTACTTAATCAAAAAATGTTCTGGAGTTATTTATTCTTCCAGAGTAAGACTCCTGAGATCCCTTTTGAAGATGAAATGACCAGAAGTTTGGATCACCAGTGCCACGTGCCCCACCTGCCCTTTCCCAGCTCCCTGTATGGAGGATGTAGGATGGCACAGCGTGGACTGTGGAGGCACTCAGACTCACTCCAAACAACATCCCAACTTGTTCTCACATGAAATGCAGCCACCCACCCCCAGCCACCTCCAATTTTCAAGGTATTGCAAATAAAAAATTCAAATTCTTTCATATGTAAATCAAGTTCCTGGTAGGTGATATAATAAAGACCCCATCTGCAGACAGAAGTGCACAGATATAATGGCAGATGAGGGGACCCAAATAACACCCTTCCATGGCTACCCTCGGCCATGCCAGGAGCTAGCAGCCCATCTAGGGTCCGTTTCCACAAGCCCAGAGGCCCAAAGGCAGCTCAGGGGATGTGAATTTGGCTTGTTGGGAATTGGGGAATGCAAATCTGTTCAGAGGAACAGAAACCCCGTTTGGGCTCCTGCCAGGACTGTCCCATGGGCCCCTCAGCCCCAGTGTCTGGTCAGTAGGGGAAGCCCTCTGAAACATCTTTTGGACCAACGGGAGGAACCAAAAGCAGGTCAAGAAAGGGACTGAGATGATTTGGGGAAGAACAAACACGGGAAAAATAGACTATAACAAGGGCCAATTGTACATAAACCACTGGCTGGTCAGTACATCTCTGTGTACTAACTTCCATGTCTCCCCCTTTCCTAGGCAAGGGCCTCCATTCCACGTGCGCACCTGTATACTGGGGTGCAAGTGCCAGCAGCTGGAGTGGGACCACTGGTCACAGTGGCCCATGTGCCTGACTGCGACCAAGCTGCTGTAACTACAGACATGTGAATGATCATGAGCCACAGGAATGTCAGGCCAGAGGAGCCAACCAGGAGGTGACCTGGGAGCAGGGGAGGGATGTCTAAGGGTGACCCACAGGAGCTGATTACTGGAGGGACAGATGAGTCCTGCCCAGCTGATGGAGATGAGTATAGGGGTGTAGGCGGAGCTGTGGGTGTCTCTAGGCAGAAAGCACCTGGGAAGAGCAAGGATCCCAAACCAATCAAGACAAAGAGATACCCAGTGTGAGACACTGGGAAGTCTGTAGTGTGTGTGTGCTACGTGTATCCACAGAAGGAGGTCTGTACACCTCACCCCCTGGGACTGCAGACCTCAGGGCCCATCTATCCCAGTGCAAGTAACCAGAGGCATGGGATATGGAAGCCAGGTGTAGACATGAATATTTCCACTAGTGGTCCTTCATCCTGACAAGCCAAGAGGGAAAAGGACGAGGCTGCTGGTGCGGTCTTGAGTGAGTGCTGCACATGCCCACCTGCGCTATCTGTGAGGCTGGATGTGTGTACATACATGGTCTGTGTTTATGTGAGTCTACAAGCAACATCTTCCCAGCCTCGCTACTGCTTCCACCTGGGCTGGGGATGTAGCAGCCCCTTCTTACGTTCCAGGCTCAGCCCTGCCCCAGCATTTTGTCCAGGAACATCCTCAGCACTGCCAGACTCCTCAGAGCTCTACAGCAGGAGCTCTACATACACGTAGAGCAAACCAGGAAGTTAGCACAGGTATTTTTCCACTGGGAGGTACCAAAAGGAAGAAGCCAGAAAATCAATACTTTGAAATAGCATCAATATTCTGTAAAGTTTTCAACCACACGTTAAAATATTTATTTCAATCAAAAGTTACTACCTGGATTCATCACCTTTGTCTTTAAGCCCTAAGCTAAGGGACCTGAGTTACAGTGGAGCAGCTTCCCTTCCTCACACAATACAGACAAGAACTGGCTTCCAGCAGTGTTGCTCTCTACAGAGAAGCAGCCTAGAGCAATCATTTTCCTCACTCAAATAAATGACTAGATTCTACCTACGTTTTGTAACTGTGAAACACATCACTGTAAAGTGAATCATTGTGCTGCTCCCTCAAACATGCAAAATGTCCCTCCTGGGCTCACCCCAACCCAGTGGAGTTGCTGCAGGATGGGAGCTGTAGGAGCAGTAAGGACTACTGTAAAGCCCCCCTGAACTCATGTAACTCCCAGCCTGCACCATGACAGTCCTCCAATTGCCATCTATTCTGCCCATGGCAAAACTAACATAATCTAAACCTACAATAGTATTTCCAGTGCCAGTGAAGAAAAACCACCAAGGATCCAAATTTCACCATATCACTGGCTGAGGCTAGAGGCAGCTCTGGGGTCCCTCTGGTTCCACCCTGCTCAGGCAGGGCCACCCAACACCAGGAGCCCAGGACCACGTCCTGCAATATCTCCAAGGATGGAGACTGCACAATCTGTCTGAGCAACCTGGGCCAGGATTTGGTCACCCTTGCAGGTAAAAAAAGTGTTTCTGATGTGCAGAGGGACCCTCCAGCATTCCAGCTTGTGCCCGTGGTGTCTGGTCCTGCCACTGGGCAACATTGGGAAGAGCCAGGCTCTGTCCTATTTGCAGCCTGCCTTTAGATGTTTTTATACATTGATGAGAACCCCCTGAGCCTGCTCAGCTCTGGGATGGACAGCACACACCAATGCTGGGTTGTTCCTCCCCAAGGACAGGACTTTGCATTCTCCTGGTTGAATGTCAGGTGGTTTTCTGCTGGCCCATTTCTCCAACCTGCAGGACCCTCTGGATGGATCTGTGACTGCCTGGTTTGTCAGCTGCTCCTCCCAGTTTGGTGTCACCTGTCACTTGCTGAGGAGGTCCTCTGCAATTTGCACATTGCAAATGTCCACCCAGCATTCAGCTCCCCATACACTTGCCACTGCTGCCTTTCCACAGACTGTGAGCACAACTTAAAGGTACAGAATCCCTCCAACTGTTTTCAAAGAACAGATGACCAGGAAAAAGCTCCACATGTGCAGATAAGGCACCCTGCAGAAAAGTCTTAATATTAACTGATTCTTACCTGTCTTGTTCAGGATCAGGGTTCATGGAGCACACCCAGCTGTCAGGGTAGTTCTTCTCCACTGAGCTCAGCTGGAACGGGAGAGTCCGCCACTTCAGGCAGACATCTGTCAGACAGACGCTTTGCAAGTCAGAAATACACAGCCTGAGACACATCATTTTTTCCCATAGCCCACGTAATGTCCAAGGACCACACTGAAGTGATTCCAACAACAGTAAGACTAGTGGCCAAAAAAAAAGTGAGACAGTAACATATCGCACTCAGACACGAAAAAACCACACAGACACCGTTCTGTCAGGATAGGAGCCAGGGCCAAAAGAGGGGGCCGAAGAAGGGCCGAAGAAGGGCAAAAAACGAGCAAAGAAGGCTTGGCCTCTTTATTCAGTCAGTTATATATGTTTTTAGAGACAACCATGGATTGGAGGATGGGGTTACCACCTCTCCATGGCACTGGTCAGACCAAAAGTCTATCATAATTCTCCACCTTACAAAAAGAATGATAATAATAAAGACCAGTAGGTAAACATGGCCTTATGTTTACAGAAATTCGTGAGAAACTCTATTACAGGAATGCAAACATAGAAAGACTGCAAGACTCAGGGCGACAGTCACAGAAGTCAATTCTTTCTTCGTGCTCACAAAACGCTTGAATGAAACCCTCAAAGACATCCCTAACAAGAACACAGTGAAGCCTGGCATTAACCAATACCAGAGGACCTCACACTCCTGCTGCAACGATGGCACATACAAACTGAATTGAACAGCCAGTCCTAACATCACAGCTCAGCCCAGCAGTCAGGCTGTCTCTTAATGATACTAAAGTAACAAAAATCAGAGACTTATCCACTAAAAAAAGAAAAAAAATCTATTAAATTTTTTATGAACTAGGAGCACAAATTTGTCTTCCAGAGTATTGCTGGCCTACCAGGAAACCAACAGCTTCACAAAATCAAGTTCTGCCAGGAAAATCAAAACGTCCTTAAATCAGGCTCTAGAAGGATATCAACAAGGGAAGACAAGAAGAAGGAGAGTAAAGCCCCTCTTCCTTCAGAGGAACCTTGGAAAGACTGAGACAACCATCAAGGCAGAAGAGCCTAACAAATAATTCCACAAGAACGGCCTTACATTCCTTCCTACAACCTTATCCTCAAGTCCTGGGGAGAAAAGAAAAGAGTTTGGTGTCCCTCTACCAGGTGACAAAGTGCTGGTGTTAAGCTTCCCATTACCCTAACAAGGACTTAGCCAAAGCTGTTTAGAGGTGCACAGAAGAGAACTTCCATTAAATTCCAAGGTAACTGTAAAAGGTTCCCTCTGTTCTGATGCACAGTGCAGACCAGTGCATCAGGGTACAGATTACTTGGCCACTTCCCATTGCCTGTGAGGATGTTTCAGATCTTATTCTGGTGCTGGGATGGGTGGCTTTAGTAAGTTCCAGTTCACATGACATTTCTAAGCCTGGTCTCAACACTGCTACTGGCCATACCTGCCCTGCTCTGTCAGGGCACCTGAAGAACAGTTAGTGAACTGTGCAGGAAAGGAGCCTTATGCCAGGATGTCACAGAGTACCACTGAGTACAGACAAACGCAACCTGCAGAGGAGACAGGCCCTAAGAGGGGATAATGATAGTCCATCCCAAATCTCCTATGCATTTAGCTATCCCCAGCTGCAGCCAGAAGTGCCCCCCTTTCCCCAAGGAAAAGCAGCAGGATCAGACGCACCGCACTGAATCGTGGTGGGGATCTCCATGGCTCTCCTGCGCTTGTAGCGCAGTTCACTAGATGGAGGCTGGTTCCAGTTTGCTGATAAATAACCAAATTCATCCCAGAACTTGATGATACCTCTCTGGGCTGAAAAACAAACCACATTTTGCTCAATATGGAGCCATTACCACAAAATCACCATGTGCACTCTTGGCTGCCCTCCAGCCACCCAAGTTTCTCCTTCCAGACCCTGGAAATTGTGAAGCTTCATTACCTATTGCAATATCCTTCCAATACTGAGCCAAATGCTCTCCCATGGCCTTCAGCAAGTGTCGATACTCCTTGGCATCAGCAAAGTCTTGTTTATTATGGGTTGGCTCCAGAACCAAATAGGGCACATCCACCACACCTACCACTCCTCCACATGCCCTGGAAGAGGGGGACACAGTCACAAACATTAAACTGAGGCTGGCAACCTGAACCATCATGCAAAATTTAAGGTAGGCTCGAATATTTGTATTTGCTGTCAAGACCTATTTTGCCTGTCTGTAGAATGAGGCGCTATTACTACAAGCACTCAACAGCACTAAATGCCAAGTACCTCATACTGCTGCAGGGATGACTAAACTTTGTGTAGAGAAGTCTCTATCAAGAAACCAGGGAAATACTAGGCAGTATTAAATATAATTTATTTGTCAGAACGCAAATTGAAGGCTGACAAAATGAGCAAGCCTCAGGCTCATGAAGAATAATTAATGCAGAACATGGTTATTTCACAGCCTAAGTCAGATGTAGAAATGTGCCAGGCTTAAGCAAAAAGATTGCAGAAAAATCTGCAGGACTCACATGCCACCCTCCAGCTGTGGGCCCACCTTCTCGTACATCTTGATCAGCCGACTGCAGTTATAAATGAACATGCCGTCCAGCTCACGTTGCTCAATGTTCACCCCAAAGATAAAATTCAGCTCTTTGGGTTCTTTCAGCGCCCTGTAGAGGATGAAACAGAGCCTCAAGAGATGCTGAAAATAAAGTATATTATTTGCTGGTGTTAGAGAGAGGGTATGGAAATCCAGCACCCTTGAGCATTAAATTAATCCTGTAATCTGCTACTTCTGAAAAATACAAAACATTTGTTGAAAAGGCATTACAATTGAATATGAACAAAATACAAAAACTTTGCAATACAGATACTAATTTAGGCTGGACAGATGATTTAATTATTCATTTGAATATGAACAGATATTCTTCAGAACAGATTCTGTTTTTTACTTCAGATGTTTTTATTCAGTGAACTAGCTTTATGAGAGTGCTGTTGTGTCCAGACTGGTCCTTTCCCATGTGATTTCTGTTTGTATTGTCCAGATATAGATCCCTATCTAGTTAAAGCATGGAAATTCAGATTTCAATACAAAACTACAGTCTTGATATTCAGATTCTAGAAAGTTCTCCTAATTCCAAGTTTCACAAGCACAGCCCAAGCAGAGCTTTTTTTTCCTGGAATCTCAGGATATCAATTTGCATGATTTTTCCCTTATCTATGCAGCAGATGACTCCAACAAAAGTCGGCCTCAAGCACATTTCTGAGCCCATATGGATTTCTGAATCTGAATCTTTGGTTACCAGGAATTCTATCTCCATCAAGGCCAAAAGCCTTGAGACTTTGTGCTATAAATCAAACAAAATCCCCATGTCTCACAAACAGAAGTCCTGCTCTTCAATACACTAAATTAATCAGGTTCCACAGATTCCCTGATATACATGCTGAGGATTTTTCATAAGAAGGATCCTCAGCTTCAGGATGAAGGTATCCTCAAATGCAAGGTCCAAACCTGTAACTAGTGCAAGGCAGAGCCTATACCACAGTCCTGCCCACCCCTCTCAACTTTGACCTCCTTTAAATTCCCCACCTGCCCCCATCCAGTCCTTCGCACTTATATGCTTCATCTTAATGAGGAATTTGACTTCAGCATGCTTAAATGGTTAGTTGAAGATAGTGGAATTCTTTAAAATGTTCTGTTGACTGTCTACTAATATCAGATATTAGGAAGACCTGAGCCATGCACACATGAGCCTACACAACGATCACCTGCAAATATGAGATCTGAGTCTGTCTTAATGTGAAACACTGCAAAATAAATCCCAAAAATAGATTAAATTCTTTTTTTTTTTTTTTTTTTTTGTTTAAGGACATCCTCCCCCATATAGATGCAATGGTACCCTGTGACACACCTTTATTTAAAAGAAGTGACTGTAGTACATTCCTAGGAAAACATCTGGAAGAGCAGCTTTCAGTAATTTTAAACCTAAACCTTTGCCAAGAGGTGTTTTGAACACTGCCAACTGCTAGGCTGGAATGTGACCCTTTGGTGTCAGCTCACTAAGGTAGACAACTGTGATTCAAGAGCATGAGCAAGTGTGGCAAAACACCCATCTCAGGGATTCATTTTCTTTTTCTAACTTCTGGAAAAGAAGGTAGAGCCTTACACTTCAAGTAATAGCATGTACTGACCTACAAAACAAGAAGGGCATCTCCTCATTTTTGTCAGAGAGGACAGAAAGTAAAATTATCATCCAAACCATGGAAAATGAAGTGGAGGGTCAAAAGCCAGGGATTTCATTATTAGGAATTTAGTACCTGCCCTATTGTCTGGATTCAGACTCAACCTCATATTACACAGCCTTTGGAAACCAGAAAGCACTTCTTTCATTGAGGCACCCAGCATCAGGGAAACAGTGAAAAATGTCTTAGGACATCCTCTGTAACTCAAGAATTTTCCAAAAGACAACAGGGATTGATTAGTACAGAAGCTATCCTATTATACACATCTTTTGGGATTTTATTCTGTTTTCTGGATGAAGTACAATGTTGTGGAAAAGCATAATCCTCTGAACTGCTTCTGATCACCAGAGATGAATGCAGGGAGACAGGGAAATTCATGTACCTGCCAAGAGCTTTTTTTTGCTGATCAGCTTATTAACAGGAAAAAGTATTTTGCCCATGGGCAGGAAGGGCAGAAGACTATTCACAAAATTTTTCATTGCACACTAATGTCACCAAACAAAAGTACAAGGTGTAGATGGAAAAGTATGTGGAAGCTGAAGAAAACAGTTTCTCTCACAAGCTTCTGTATCCTTCAAATCCTAGCTCTAGCACTTTTAAATTGAAGCTGTATTTATTTATTTCTTTTTAGCATCTTAAGATGCATTAGATCTATCTCTGGCAACAAGTCTAGGATAGTTCTGACCTAGGCAGCCATGTAAATGAGCATGCACACAGATAGGTGGAAATGGAGACATGCTGTATCCAAATCCCCAACTTCCTCAGACTCAGCATTTTTTAAAAGAGCATTTTGTTTCTGGTTATCACTTCATTTGAGAAATGCAAAACAAATGTATATGAAGAGTGAAATATTCCTGTGAGTACATCAAAAACCAAAGTTAATTGCCACCAGAGCTATGCTAGAAGAATGCCTTGGGATTTCATAGCACTGACTACACCAAAACTCAGCCTGTTTTTAGAAAATATCTCTAAAATTCCTAAAGCTGTTTCACTGTAACTTGCAAACATTTGTTCATCAGCCTTGATCTTATCTGCAGGTGAAAAAACAGAGTGAAAAAAACTGATGTGAAAACCAGGTAAGCATCTACAGCAAACAACCCAACCCAGAGACCCACGTCTTTCAGCAGGTAAGAGGGGAATAGCAGAGGTAACCAGAATAGTGACCCAGCTGCTCAGTTTAAAAGCCCAGGCATATAAGATGCCCGTGGATATTTAAGCTTTGAGCTGAACATACATGTGAAGCAGGAGAGACATAAGAGCACCTGGAGCAAACAGCCTAGGAACTCCGGAGTTTGGAAGCCCCTGCACTCACCGCTGCTTTGCATCCTTAATCCTTTTCTTGACATCAGCCTCCCGCCGCATGGTGATGGCCGAGTTCTGGACCTGACGCAGTGTCACCTGGAAACAGGCATTGCATAGTCAAGACGGGAAATTCATAAATTTCACTCAATTTATGATTTTCTGCTCTTTCAGGAAGAGCTGAGTAAAGTTTTAAATGTAAAGAATTCACAACCCATAGAAGGTGACAGCCAGTGTGACTCCACATGTATGGCAGCACTTATGCTAGGTTGTTTAAGCAGCTACACAGCTGCTTGGAGGAAAATGTCTAAATGTAATAAAGGACCAAGGAAACTGAAACCAGTGGCAAGGGAGCACAAGGAAATCACCAGGGCACTTGGATACTGTTGTTTCCATCACATACCAATAGGAAGCCCAGTGATTTTAAATTGGTGTTACTTGCTGACCCTCATGGTGTCCCTGCCAGCCTTCCTCCCAAACCCTGGCACCAGAGCTCAGCCTTGCCCCTCTCAAAGCCACAGTCCCACTGGAAGAAAGCAAAGAGCCCTCTCCAAAAGCCCCTGCCCAAATGCCTCAGAGTCAGCTGCACAGGCTGCGGCGAACGGCCAAAAAGCCCCTAGTTCTGGTCCTGTTCCCCGGGCTGCTTCCACAGAGGCTGTCAGCAAACAGCACCTTGAGTCTGGAGGTCACCTTCTCACGCAGGATATATTGGGGGTGTAGGCAGGGGAATGCCAGCACACTTCTCACTTGGGCTGGACACCATGTGAAGATGGTGAAGCACATCCAGTGGTGATGAGGCCACAGAGATGCCTAAATGCTGCTGGAAGTTCACTGATGACTGGAGCCACCACCTGCTTAACCAGCACATGGCACGCTGCCATGAGGTGCTGCCCAGTCAGCATCACTCCATCACCAGTGCTCCAAACCATCCCTTGGCGCCCAAAACACGACATGCTGCCAAAATCACAAGGCTCACCCTGGACTCTCGCGTGAGATCCCCTCCAAGGCGTAGCTCAAGGGCACGGGCTTTGCTCTCCGCCTCACGAGCCTTCTCTTCCGCTGAAACATACAGGGACAAGGATGACGTCAGCCATTTGGTACAGACAGATGTCGTCAAGCATTCACCCAAGGAGAGCAATTCCAGAGAGCCTTTGCTGCACTGATGTGTACAGGGGTACAAAGGGAACACAAAAAGGTACAACAATCAAACCTTACATGAGAGGGCCCCAATGACATGGCATCTTAAACATGCTCAGAGGTCACAGTCAACACTGGCACAATAGCAGGGATAAACTGTGCAAAAGCATGTTTGAAGGAAGGATCTGTGAGGAGGTCAACAAGGAACTGGAAAGTGTGAGGATGCCCGTGGCTCTGCCTGCTCTGCCTGGTAACGTGATTCAGAGAAAAGCTCTCACAAAACCAGGACTAAGTTCAGGCTTGAAAAGGAGTTCCAAAGAGGTAATTTTCTTGCAGAGATTAACGGAAAGGACTACTCTCAGAAACACTTTTATCTCTGATAATTGCTAGATTTTGCCTGGAAAAAAGACAAATCTGTGCTACGTATTAAATAGGACCCAGCATTCTGAAAACCTACCCTGCACGTGATCCTTGCCTGCAAGAAACTTACCACGTAAAAGGAACTCCCCTTTTGGCCTCTCTCCTAGACAAACAGGAATGCTGATGATAGGCACACACCATCCTCATATTACTTAAGTTCATTTAATAAACCTCATTTTCTGCAAGGAGAATGGACTGAGAGCAGCCCTGAGTAGAATGACTTGGGGTGCTGGTTGATGAGAGCTGGCAGTGCCCCAGATGTTTGTACTGGCCCCCAGAAACTCCCCATGCCCCGGGCTGATCCCACCACATGGGCAGCAGGGGAGGGGGGATTCTGCCCATCTGCCCCGCCCAGGTGAGACCCCACCTGCAGAGCTGCCCCAGCCCTGGGGCCCAGCACAGGAAGGACCTGGAGCTGCTGGAGCCAGTCCAGAGGAGGCCACGGAGCTGCTCCAAGGGCTGGAGCCCCTCTGCTCTGGAGCCAGGCTGGGAGAGCTGGGGGTGCTCACCTGGAGAAGAGAAGGCTCCAGGGAGACTTCAGACAATGTGAGCTTTAAGGTCCCTTCCTATCCAAGTTATCCTGTGATTTTGTAATTTGGAAATAAAATGGGTGCATGCTGAGAGATGGTGTAGCTCACACCATATCAAACACAGCCTGCACCTGTGGAGGCTGGTGGGCCTGTTGACTGAGGAATTGTGAGGGTCCCCTGGAGGGAAGAGCCCTAGGTGGCACTCCTAGGTTATGGTGACAGAAAAGGCCTCTTCCAGGATGTTTCGTTTCATTATTCAAATGTACCCCAGTTCTCCTTCCCCAGTTGGCCTGTTGGTCTCCCCACCCATTTCTACCTTATCTAGAAGGTTCTCCTTTTTCCCTGTTCCCCTCATTGCTCCCTCACCACTCCCTCAGAGTTTCCCCATTGGCTCCCATATCCTAGTCCCGCCTATGTACCGACCCCCGTGCCCTCATGCCCTCAGATCATTGGTCCCTGATGATCTCTCTCCGCCCCTACCCACCCCACACATAAACCTAGACTCCTACCACTTTCACTCTCTCTTTGTCCACTCNTTTGTAATTTGGAAATAAAATGGGTGCATGCTGAGAGATGGTGTAGCTCACACCATATCAAACACAGCCTGCACCTGTGGAGGCTGGTGGGCCTGTTGACTGAGGAATTGTGAGGGTCCCCTGGAGGGAAGAGCCCTAGGTGGCACTCCTAGGTTATGGTGACAGAAAAGGCCTCTTCCAGGATGTTTCGTTTCATTATTCAAATGTACCCCAGTTCTCCTTCCCCAGTTGGCCTGTTGGTCTCCCCACCCATTTCTACCTTATCTAGAAGGTTCTCCTTTTTCCCTGTTCCCCTCATTGCTCCCTCACCACTCCCTCAGAGTTTCCCCATTGGCTCCCATATCCTAGTCCCGCCTATGTACCGACCCCCGTGCCCTCATGCCCTCAGATCATTGGTCCCTGATGATCTCTCTCCGCCCCTACCCACCCCACACATAAACCTAGACTCCTACCACTTTCACTCTCTCTTTGTCCACTCCTTGTCTCTCTCCCTGGATCTACTTCACGTGTGTGGCTGGAATAAACTTCTCCCAAGGACCCTTCCCGACTCTTTACTGTCAACTTATTGAAGAAGCTATCCGGTTTGTGTGTGTGTGTAGTAGCCTGCCGAGTGGCTCCCAGCTGGAGACGCTTTTGGAAGGTTACAGCTTACCACCACCAGAACCCCGCCATACCATGCACCCCCACATCTGGAGACGCAGCAGAGCACACCCAAAAGCCATCTCCCTCCCTGCTCTCCTCACAGGGAGATAAACTGTGGCTGTGAGACTCCCAAAAACAGTGGAGAACACAGTGGAGGACACCAGTGGAGGAGCGACCTTGCCTATGATTTACATAGGACGAGGTAAGCAAGAAGATGGCAGGCTAGCACTTGGCTCCTAGGGATTACCAGCATCTCTCCAAAAAGCTCACTCAGTTGCCAGACAGAAGGAACCAGAGTCTGTAGCCAGTTACTTCACTTAGACCACTACAACAGAAATCCCTTTTTCTTTCTACGCAGTGTCCCATTGGAGTTTTGTTCACCTCATCCCCACAGTAGCATGCTCTGGGGTTGACAGCTGCTTACCAAGGACTGTGCTGTGTGACTAGCCCTCATCAAGAGACAGCCTGGCTAAATCAAGCCAACAGGAGACTGGAGGCTGCTTAAAGCACTTGGTCCACTTCAATCAGAGCTTGTAGGGAAGTTGCTGGTGGGCTAAATATATTTGTAGCTAGTGGAAAGAACACAGTGGTAACCCAGAAGGGCACAGGTCAAACCTGCTCCACTAAGGCAGTGACAACTGAGACAGCTGACAGCAACCGATAAAGTTACAGGGCTGAGGCTCCAAGGCGTAAAGATGCATGTCCTATGCAGGATAGCGAGCACGCAGCAGCTGGAACCCGTATAGACATCCTCCCAGGGGACAACAGGCATGGTGTACCCGTGGCATTGCCAAGCAAGTCACTGAACACACCAAAATAATCTGAAATAATACGTAGAGCAGCACGAAGCTTACTGGAAATTAGCTTCCAGTACTGGACACCTGCATGACTCGTCACCTCTTCTGTTTGTCTGCTTTCCAAAGTTTGGAAGGGGATTTCCAAAAGCCAGGCAATGGCAATGCCAAGGTGCCTCAGTGCAGTACTCACTTGGTTCAGAAGAACACAGAAAGAAGATGATGGTCTTTCACAGCCACCTTGCCCAGGAATGATACTTTTTTCCTAGGTTCACCCACTCACTAAGGGATCTGGATACTACAGCTTATTGCATGAGGCAGGAAGTTAGTTCCTGGGGAATGAAAAGTGGTTTTTCCTCATCTTAAATAAATGTATGTCTTCACTCTTGAGCCATAGCTCTTTTTAGATATGGCAAAGCCATGTCACCAATAGTCACTGCTGCTCATACATCTTCCCCCTCCCAGCTATTTTTTGGTTATTCTGTTTTGATTCCACAAGCTCATAAGCTACATCCAGAGACTCAGCAATCCCTCAGTCTGACTGATTGCAATACATTCCTTGCAGGCAGGTATCTCTGCCATTCTGGAACTGCTGTTTGCTCAGATGAGACCCACCACTTCTCACTATGTACTCCTGGCTTTAAAAGAGCAAACTGCAAATCATTCCTGGGTGAGGATCCCTCTGGAGAGCTGGAGACCATGAGAAATTAATTGTTTCTACCAGCAGGAGAACAAGAAAGCTTGGTGCTACAGGTTAAATCTATTTTCCTACAAGCAAAATGATGAGATATACTGAGGATCATGCCCCGAGCATGTTTTAGTCCTGGAGGCTCCATGTGGCTCACTCTTGCACTAACAGTCTGAGGTCAGCTGGGAGTTTTCACCACAGTCTCCTAAGCCCTTTGCTCAGCACCCTCTTTCCTCCAGAGGCACCAGGCCAGTTCAGTGATCCTTGCACTCCCTGAAGCACTGGGTTGGTTTGGTGATCCTTGCACACTGGAAGCACTGGGCCAGTTCACAGAGTCAACTAGGTTGGAGAAGACCTCTGAGACCATGGAGGTCCTGCGACCAACACCACCATGTCAACTTGACCATGGCACTAAGTGCCACATCCAGTCCTTCCTTAAACATCTTCAGGGATGGTGGCTCCACCACCTGCCTGGGCAGTCCATTCCAATATCTAATGACCCCTTCTGTGAAGAAATTAATCCTCATGTCCAACTTTAACCTCTCCTGGCATACCTTCAGACTATGTCTTCTTGTCCTGTGACTAGTTGCCTGGGAGCAGAGACCTATCCTCACCTGGCTACAGCCTCCTTTCAGGTAGTTTTACCTGAGCCTCCTTCTCTCTAAGCTAAACCAACCCAGCTCTCTCAGCCTCTCCTCACAGGACATGCACTCCAGACCCTTCACCAGCTCTGTTGCCCTTCTCTGGACTCACTCTAACACCTCAATGTGCTTCTTGAAATGAGGGGCCCAGAACTGGACACAATATTTGAGGTGTGGCCTCAACAGTGCTGAGTACCAGGCCAGGGGGAAGAATCACTTCCCTAGTCCTACTGGCCACACTATTTCTAGCACAGGCCAGGATGCCATTGGCCCTCTTGGCCACCTGGGAACACTGCAGGTTCAGTGATCCCTGCACACCCAAAGGCACCGAGCTGGTGTGGTGATGGAAATGTGTGACATTTTTGTGCCAGTGGGACCTGTTCTCAGCACTGGGACACCAATGGGCACCATTTTTCAGTGCCAGACACTAAAACTCCACTTTTAACTGTCATGAAAGCCTCATAGACTGCTTCAGGGAAGAAGCCTCTCTAAATACTGCTCTTTGCATCTTCTTGAAAAGCAATGGGAGTATGTGCTAAAGACCTGCCCTGGCTATAGGGCTCAATCTAAAAATGAATTCACCTATGAGGACTGAGGCATACAATAAATTCTGCTTAAGCTTCATCTTATCAAGTCTATCTTGCCAGGCTGTACTTCCTAAAGGAGGAACAGGGAACATGGCTGTCGCCCTGAGTTTTGCAGTCTTTCTATGTTTTCATTCCTGTAGTAGAATTTCTCAGGCACTTTTCTGTAAACATAAGGCATGTTTACCTACCGGTCCTTATTATTATCATTCTTTTTGTAAGGCGGAGAATTATGATAGACTTTTGGTCTGACCAGTGTCATTGAGAGGTGGTAACCCCATCCTCCAATCCATGGTTGTCTCTAAAAACATATATAACTGACTGAATAAAGAGCCGGGTCGCTTCTTTGCTCCTTCTTTGCCCCTTCTTTGCCCTTCCTTGGCCCTTCTTTGCTCTCTCTTTTGGCCCTGGCTCCTATCCTGACAGAACGGTGTCTGCGTGGTTCTTTCGTGTCTGAGTACGACACACGGCAATTCGACCATTTTCACTCTGCTGCTTTGCTTTGGGGCAGGGTCACAGTCACACTGCCCTCTGTGATGCTGCACAGGCTGAATGTGGCACCATCCCTTGTGCATCTGACCTGCAGCCACACACAGACATGCCTAAAGCAGCTCCGACACAGGGACAGAGAACACATGCCTCCAAGTGATTTATGCAGTTGATTTATGAAACCTACCAGAAGATACGGGTCACATATAGACGACTTACAACTTCCAAGATTCTTCCTTCACTACAGCATTTTTCCATCAAGGGTTAGGGAGGGACACTACTTTGTGTGTTAAATTTCTGGAGATTTAATGCAGTTATGATACAGCTTAATGCTATATTTAGATCTTGTGATTTCTATACACTGAATATCCAATAATAACAAACCGAGTTTTCCCTGAGGATTACAGGATTTAACAGGAAAGGAAGAGTAGATGGGAAAAAGCTATGCCTGGAAGGGTTAAAACCAAACAAACCAGGGCTCCCTTGTACACCCAGACCAATCCCTTTACATTAAGCGACAGATAAAAATCTACTTTTTTAGCTGCCTTAACAGGAACGGCACAGAACAAGAATACAACCAAAAGCTCGTGATATGTTAAAGGTGAAAGAAGAACTGCAGGGTGACAGGGCTCAGGCAGGCTTCTGTCGGAGTGGGGGCAAACCACTGGAACTCCAAGGGTTATCCTGCACATCTGCTGCTCAGATGAAATGGTCTCTGGGAACAATGTACATTTCTTCCACTGCTTCCATGGAAGTAAGTCCGTGTCATCTGTAGTTGCTGCAATAATTCAGTTCCTGAGCAATCCAATGATCCCAGAGGCAAGCAATCCCAGGTCACACCCAGCAAGAGTTTGGTCCTCCCCTTAGCAATAGCTGAATTGAGGGCACATGCATACCCTGAGGACTCACCTATCCTCGCCACATGCTCTGCTTTCTTCACCTCTTGCTCTGCACGGGTCTTGAAACGGTTTGACGTGTATTTGTACATCCTGTGATGATCAAAATTTTTAATCAGCAAACTCAACAGTAAGGTCAAACCAAGATTTCATCACTCCACAAGAGAACAAGGTCCCCACCTGCTACTCTCCTCCTCCCAACAGATTCAATAAATGGAGGTTTACATATCATGAACTGGACACTTTTGGATGAAGCTAGGCAAAATCTTTTTAAGTCAGAGGTGTTTTAGCAGTAGCTGCAACCACAATATCCTCCCTTCTTCTGCATTAACCAGTGGGGATGAAATATATCCATATTCTTGGTGCAAATCTCAATACTTAGAGAAATAATTTCTTCAGAAGTGGAAAGGAGGAGTGAATATATATGGAAAGCTTCTCAAAACCCTCCCACCACAGCTAAATAACCTTTCTTTTGAACAGCTGTCTACAGGTGCAGTCTGACAGGTCCATCTCACACAGGGCTAGCTCAAAGCAGAGCAACAATTTGACCAGAACTTCAAGTTTCAGGACACTTCTGTGTGCTCCATATCTGACTCAAAACCTTGTAAACTGTGCTGGAGATGGAGCAGCTTGTTACACCTTCCCTGTATCCTAACATGCCAAATAAAGATCCAAATTCACTGACTGCTGCAGAGTGAGAGATGGGCGTGTGTGAGGCAGAAGCTCATGACTGTGTATCACCTCCAAGCACATCATGAGGAAAATGACACTGGGACAAGCAGAGCCTGCAGGAACTCAGATCACCTTGTGACACAAGGTTTTGGATGTATCAAGAGGAAAATCCCATCCCAGATGGATGGGATAAACTTTTCCAGCATTTAGCTAAAGCAAAAGCCACTAGAAATGCTGTTTTTACAGAGAGGCAAAAAAACACATGGGGATGTAACACTTGACTGACCAACTGATTAGAATCACACTTAGATCCTAATGAGAGACAAAATTCCCCCCAAATGTCAGATAAACTGTCAGGATTCATGAGAAACAACCTTGTACTGATGAAAAAATTTGTTTAGGTTTTGTTTCTGTGGGTGAGCACACATGGATGTTGGCATTGACATCAGAAATAGTCTCACCAACAGGAATCCCTTGCTCCCAAATCTATAAAATTCATACCACAAGCACAGTTCCCTGAAATACATTTTGCTAAACTCATTTTCTGCTATTTATAAGGATTTCCTCCCTGGGGAAAAAGCAGGCAGGTGCTAAAACTTGCAGAAATCACCCAGTTTGTGATTTCACCATGTCAGGAGCTACAGAGTCAGGATTTTG
The DNA here is from genome assembly GCA_013397975.1 of Machaerirhynchus nigripectus. Taxonomy (NCBI): domain Eukaryota; kingdom Metazoa; phylum Chordata; class Aves; order Passeriformes; family Dicruridae; genus Machaerirhynchus; species Machaerirhynchus nigripectus. The sequence goes on along the minus strand of VZRQ01006047.1, from coordinate 992 downwards.
GTGGTGACATCTCTAACTTTTGTAAGGTTGATGAATGCTATCTGGGGCCAAGAGACAGAACACTGTGAAAGCCAGGCTGCTTTCAGCATGTTGGCATAACCACTTACTTCACTCATGTCTGCCTGACTTCTAAGGGAAAAAATAAAAAGAGAGAGAAGCAGAGTGAAGCTGAATTATCCCCCCATGCCCAGCTCAGGGGACAGGGTAGCACTTGGGGGAACTGTAGGGACAGCACCCCTTTGCTGTAGGGAGCACTGCAAGCAACTGTGTGGATGCTAAAAGGCTCTTAGCAGAGAAATTTTCCAGCTCTCTGCAGCGTTCTGTGAGAACTCTGTCTTTCTCACGTAAACTATGAAAAACAGTGATACGGTTTTTTGTAAACGAGTTCTCTATCTAACACCTGCACTTTGCTATGATTCTTTGAGAAAATGTTTGGAAACAAGCCTCAGCCAATCATGCTGAGGGGTGGCTGGTCAAAGGACCAATGGCCTCTTGCCATTTTTGCGAATCACCTTATAAAAGGCCAGATTAATTAATTAATAAAGGATGATGATGATGATGGCGGCTTCTTTGCCCGGACTTGGACTTTGTATCGTGCCTCTTTCTCTCCGTCCCCGCACGGTACAGCGACATCTGGTGACTCCCGACGTGTACTACGCCTCTCAGCCAGTGCATTGACCAGGAGGTACGTGCCTTATTTTCTCCACCCCCCCCGCTCCCCGCGGCTGCGGGACGGGACTTTAGTACGGGCACCGAGGTTCTTGACAAAGGCTGAAAAATGGGACAAAAGAGCTCGAAAGAAGACTCGGTGGTTTTTGCCTACAAAACAGCTATAAAAGTAACGGAAACTGGTATTTCAGATTCCGCCCTGAGAGCCCTTTTGGATTGGGCAGCGAGCCATGGGTTTTCAGCAGAACCCGACACTGCGCTCAGCCTTGAGTGCTGGTGGTCGCTAGGCGACAAGTTAATTCATGAACTCAAGTACGGAGAGG
>VZRQ01006045.1:2497-14351 GCA_013397975.1 Machaerirhynchus nigripectus | reverse complement strand
CTGGCACAAACAGGTTCAGAAGAGACCTAAACCTGGATAGCCTTATGATACAGCTACTAAGGGAGCCAGCTAGGACAGATGCCCTCCTTGATTTGTTGCTTATTAACAGGAAGCATCACATGAACAAAGCCGCTTCGGCCACAGTGACCACAAAGCAATCCAGTTTAAAATCTCTGTTGTCANNCCAGTTTAAAATCTCTGTTGTCAGAAGGAAAAGTGCCAGCAAAATTTCAGCCCTGGGCATGAGAAAAGCTGACTTCAAGCTGTTTACGGAACCAGTAAGGTGCCCTGAGAAACGTTCTTGAGGATGCTGGGGTCTACCAGGTCCGGTAATTTTTTAAACACCACCTCCTAAGGGAACAGGAACAGGCAGCTCCAAAATGTCAGAAGTCAAGCCGAGGATGCAGAAGGCCAACTTGGCTGAGCAGGGATCTTCTCTTGGAAATAAGGCAAAAATGTGAGGTGTATGCCCACTGGAAGCAAGGTCTGGTGGAATAGAAGAACTACAGAGATAATGCCTGCCACCTCAGGGAGAAAATCCATGAGGCCAAAGCCCAAGAGAAGCTGGTCAGAACTGTGGGGAACAATAAAGAGGTTTTTTTCAAATACATTTATGGCAAAAGGCAATCAGAAATAAAACCAGCCCATTACAGAATGAGGATGGTCATCTCACAAACAAGGACAGAGACAAGGCAGAGAGAAGTATAATGCTTTCTTTGCCTCTGTCTTCAATACTGATGACCAGTCAAGAGGGTCTCAATAGTCCTAGATTGAGTACCATGGCTGTGAGGGTGACAAACTCCCAGTCACCCTGAACTTGTGTGGGATCTGCTGCTTCAACTGAATCCCTAAGAATCTATGGGGCCTGATGAGTTTCATCCAAGAATACTCAAAAGAGATAGCTCATAATAGGACGAGACACTTCTCCATGATTTTTGAAAGGTCTCAGGAATCTGCTGAAGTCCTAGTTGATTTGAAGTTGCTAATGCCCCAATTTTTAAGAATTGCAAGAGAGATGACCCCAAAAACTACAGGCCTGTCACTCTAACTTCAGTTACTGGTAAAATTATAGAGAAGTTTCCGGGAGATATTGAAAAACACCTGAAAGACAGTTAACTGTCACAACCAGGACAATGTAAAAAAGACATTGAGCTGTTAGAGAGTGTCCAAAGGAGGGCTACAAGGGTGGTGAAGGGCCATGAGGGGAAGCTGTATGAGCAGCTGAGGTCACTTGGTCTGTTCAGCCTGGAGAAGAGGAGAATGAGAGGAGACCTCACTGCAGTTCCAACTTCCCCGTGAGGGGAAGAGGAGGAGCAGGTACACATCTATGGTGACCAGTGACAGAACCCGAGGGAATGGCCTGAAACTGTGTCAGGGGAGGTTTACGTTGGATATCAGGAAAAGGTTTTTCACTCAGAGGGTGTCTGGGCATTGGAACAGGCTCCCCAGGGAAGTGGTCACAGCACCAGCCTGACAGAGCTCAAGAAGTGTTTGGATAATGCTCTCAGGCACATGGTGTGACTCTTCGGATGTCCTGTGCACGGCCAGGAGTTGGACATTGATGATTCTTGTGGGTCCCTTCCAAAACAGGGTATTTTATTATTTTATGAAAGACAGTAAAGAAATAGTCCTGATTTAAGCACAAGGCATTTAAAATTCACTCAGCCTCCTGGCATTTTCATACCTCTGCAGTTTCTCACCTCTCAAGTATCTGTTCACATACTTCTAATACCAAGGGTTCATGATTTTTGGCAATGACAGTAACACAGCTTCTCCTCACGTCTTCTATAAGAGTGCAGAAAAAGTTTCTAGTGCCTCCGCCACAGGCTTCCAAGAAATTTTCTCTGACATTACATGTAGTTTTTATGGAATACTTAACCTACTAAAAAGCTGTTAACTGAGATAGAGAACAGTGATGTTCATTTTCCAACAATCATTTGAATATTACAAATACATTAGGACTGCAGAGAGAACAACATGGAATTCCATGCAACAAAACTCCTTAAGAAATACTTAAGATTAGAAAAACTGAAATTCATACTACAAATGTGATACCAAGCAAGAGCTTCATTGTGAGATCATCAATATAAACTTTAAATATCTAATCAACTATGTCTGCTATTTTTGTATGCCTCATGGAAAGATTAAGCTGCTCCTTCTAGCTCAGTTATTACTGCATCATTTTCATTCATCTTTATATACATGTCTCTGTGCAACAGAAGAAATCTATGAAATTCCAAATCCACAGCAAACAGGCTCATAATTGAAGATCCCTTGGAAGTTTAGGACAGCAGTGTCTAAATGTGAAAAAGTTTTCAGATTGAATTTGAATTTGAAAATATCTCTAAAATTATATATGGTTTAGTCAGATCCATTGTTTATTTAAAATGAAAATAAATATTTCATTACTGAAGAGTGGATTTAATTATTTTCACTTTAGTCCAGTGAGAGAAATTCAGGCTTTCACATGACTTTGATGTGACCCAAATAGGTTGAGTTGCTATTCCAACAATTTATATTACAAATAAATCTATATTTATTTATATTACAGCTTTATTTTTTGTATAATATTTTCCTAGGCAAACTCTGAAATAAAAATTTGTTAAATGATTCACTGCATAACTCAATTAAATGTAACCAAATTATTACTTCCTCATTTTTCAGATTTCAGAAGCAGAAAAAATATGCAAAATCTTTAACATCTTAGTCAAAACTGAAGACAAAATGAGTGTGCTGAAATATTCAGTACATAAAACTTCCACAGATGGTACATACCCATGGTATCAGCTTTGAAAAGCAAAGAACATTTCCAAACAAACTTCTCCAGTCACAATTTCTCTCTCCAGCTATCAATAACCTGTATCAAAACTGCTCATTACTGAATCATTTTATAAGTCTTAGATGGTGCTCTCTAAATGTGACCTGAACATAATGAAAACTTACTCATCAGTAACTCATTTTGCTCTCAACAATATAATCCACTTCATACACCTGGGGAATTCTGAGTCTAACGTGGCCGGGTTTTATAACTTTTTAAAAAACTTTTAACATAAAAACAAAATACAGCTTGGCCTTATCTGCTCTTCATATTTTCAGATGTTAGTTAATTCCTCAAAGACTATTTTATTCTTCCATTCTTTAGGTACTTATTCTGACTTCAATTAGGCAAACAATTACCTTGGAAGCACTGTAAAAAGAACATGCAAATCTTCTGAAGCATTGGTGTTTTTTTTAAGGAAAAAGACACTATTTTGTAGGAGATGTGAACTAATCCAAGAAATAAGGATGGTCTTTTTCAGCTTCACGTGGGAGGACTGCTGTCTCCACAATAAGGTAAGAAACATATGGGATATACAAGAAGTGGCAATGCACCTAAATAAGATATTATTATTAAGTATCCCCATTCAAGCCATCAAAAACCACTGCTACATCCTTTCCCTGCCAGTTTGCCTTTCAAAATACTGAACTACAGATCCCACATTTGCTACATTTGTTCCACAGAGAAAAAGTACATAATACACTACTACATTGGAAATCCTTCCTAGAGTTTCAGCAGCGAAGAGGTAAAACACGCAAAGCAACTGCTACTTCTTGATCACATCAAATTTTTCACGTGTCAGAAGACGCAGCTGTTTATTTAATATAATAACATAATTTCAAAGGCAAATGAAATCTCCTTATAACAAATCATGCAGTAGCTCAACGGTGCAGTTTATTTCTCCGTGTGTATGGCCCTAAAACACTTTTATTTTGATTCATGCTCTTCAGCACTCCAAAGCAACTAAGAGATCACAAGTGCACATAAATTTTGTTTGCATCACCAGAACTTCCAACAATACAGTGTTTGTATTTCAAGTAGCTTCTACATTACCCCTTCTTTTTCACTTAAAAGTCTCAGTTTTTCACAGATTCTTATTCTCACTTTCTGAAACTCACACAACAGTACTGTTCTTGCAGCATTCTGTCTTCTACTCCCCTGTACAAAAACTAATGAAAAACCTACCTCATCTTTATTGAAGCTTTTTTAAGAAGTCTATTCTAGTTAAGCTAGTGTAATTTTTCCTGTAACAAGGTTTAAAGTCACATGAACAAATCTGATGGCTGCCAATATCCAAACTTCAGTATATGTTCTGTAGATTTAATTTTGTCAGTTGAAAGTCTGCTACCTAATGAACAATAATGCATCCTTCTGAACCACCCCACTGCCAGGTCTGGTCAAAATGCTGTCACGTCAGAAGACTTACAGTATTCGAAGTCATCCTAACTCAATACAATTTTTCCATAAGTACCAGACTGGACTAACTATGTAGCAATTCAGATCTCCAAGCAATCTCTTCATCTCTGTTAACTCTAAACAAACATTAGCTGAGATGGCTATCGCTGGTCATCGCATAAACATTTTTTATTTTCTCATTGAGCTACATGGCAAGTGTGGCCCTAATCTATGAATTACACTTCATCACAGGCTTTCACCACAAAATCCTATCAACTTCACTTTAAGATTCCATGCAAGTGCATTTACTTGATTAACACTGTGCATACATCATTCTTGCATGTTCATATAATCACTAGTTCAGAGTAAAAGTTTTCAGAAGGGAGAGCCATAACGCATGGAATAATTTTTAAAAGTCTGATAATGACAGTATGAAAGCTGATTTACTAACAAGCACAGAAAGGACAAAACTGGTGGTTAAGCAATATTTCAGTCTCTTTTTTTTTCACTTTTCCACCATGACAACCATACAGACTTAAATGGGCTATATTGTCAGAAATACAGCTGACAGAAAGCTAATGCTGAGCTAGCTAATACTACATAATGGAGGCTTCCATTTTCTACATGAATAATTGTACTACTGCACACAACTGTTAGAGCAGAATAACAGAAAGGTTCAGATTAGCCTAAGGCTGGGCCAGAGAAACTGTGAAGTTAACACATCTAAAAGTTAGAAAACAAAGCAAAGAGTATTGCATTTCATCTAACACTGTAACTACATGTGAAGACAAAATTAAGCACCATGGTGAAGCACCCCAGTGCTACATGGAAAAAAAAAACCCAAAACATTTCTGAGCATCCTAAAGACACTACTTCTGTCTCCAGGTTAGATTTTGTATAGGCTAAAATACATAATGTGCTCTAGCATTCCACGGTGATTGTGAAGATCAGTTTTCAAAAGAAAAGGTATTTTCAGTTCTCTGACACAACTCCCTCTGTCACTTAATTTTAATTACATGGTCAGATTCTACTTCAAGAACTTAGACAGGAGCCAAATTCAAATTTAGTAACTCCACATGTAAGGAAAGGGATAACACATGGTACAGGAAAATGTCTCCAGAGTAAGTTTTGCAGCTATGAATCTGTCAAGGCTTTCTAACAATAACAAACTACATAGCAATCAAATTATTCTGCTGTCCTAATAGTCTCCATAAACTAGATAGGTACCTTCCACAGCAGTTCCAAGTATCTTACTATGAAATACACTTGCAACTATCCTCTCACTTGCATGGCTTCCACTGCAATGTATACCTAAAAAGTCTTTATTAAATTGAAACTACAGCTCTACAGTCTTCAGAAGGCTGTAAAGTTTTTTTCTTGTGTTGCAAGTTTAATATGGAATAAAATGGTATAAAGTCTCAGACACCACACCACATGGAATCATGCCTGACACCTTCATATTGAATGCATAAGACGCATAGTGACACAAATTTAAGGAAAAACACTAGCCACAGTTAAGATCTTGGATTCATCATTAGTGACGTAATACAAAACATACTTAAACCAATGCCTTCCTGTGGAACTCGGAGGAAGAAACAAGCCTCCCAGTGTTTTACACAAAATCAAACAACATTGAATATGAAATCATCTGATGTAAATTAAAAGTTCAGAGAACAAAATAACCTGATGCTATTGACATCAGTTTTGCCATTGTCTGATGGCAATTACTTAACTACACTGATTTTAAATCAAAACAAAATTCTCAAGCACTAAAATGAGAAAATGTCAGTATCTTGATGTGGGCACTGTGTAGTAAACTCTTGATGTTGATGAAACTACTTGGGAAGATTAAGATAGAATCATTCCTCAAAAGCATCAACATTAGCTAAACTTAGCAGTCTACAGGTTAGTGTTCAATACCCTCATAGCCCCAGTGCAGTAATTTCAGCTTGCCAGATATCTTTCACATTTCCACAGTATTCCCAGGCCACCCTCTAACACATCTTCAGCGCTCTTTCTTCACAAAACCCCTTGTTCCTTCCCACATTAAAATGTGCCCTTCTTGCTCAGTGAAGAGAGATGTTCTATCGTTTGCCTAGTATTAAAAGCTGCAAGCTGAACAGCTCTCAAGCTACAAAACCGGTAACATCCTTCCTTCACCACGGTAATGGTTAATAAATATCTACTATCTAAACTGTTTTTTATGAAGCTTATAGGAACTTATCTTCACAGGCGTAACAATCTAGGCTTGGTTAAAACTGCCCTAGAAATTCCACATTTCAATAGGCAGCAGTTGAGAGAGCTACACATCAGAAATACCTAACTTCCTTAAAAAACAGACTTTTTTCAGAAGAAAACTCGAAGTACAATCAACCGCATTTACTTAAAAGTCTCCCCATGTTTTACACAAAAACAAACAATACTGAATACTGTTGGAAAAAGTAAGAGCAAAGACAAGAGCATTTCTGTAAAGACATCTCTCAGTCTGACAAAAGCTTAACAGCAGATTTAGTTATTCTGTCTTCCTCTTGTCTGTTGGAAAAATTCGGCCTTCCCTCTTTACTGTTAACCATAAATTCAAGTTTCATGATTATTTCTCCAGATTGAGAGATGCCTCAGCCTACCATCAGCAAATGTTACATAGAAACTTTAATAACCTGACACTCTGAGCAACCTGCTCCTGGAACATTACAAGAAATGAGTAAGTGCCAACTGAGGTGATTTTCCACAGAAAAAAACAATATATATTTATACTAGACTTCTCTGTTTTCAGAAGAAAGTATTTGCAAGGTGCAAATAAGAAAATACTAGTGGTTGAGGTTAGAAGTGAAATGTGTCTCCCATAACCCTTAAAGCAATCATGTCCCTGACTTCAGCCTCTATAGCTTTACTTCATCTTCCCAAGATTACTGCACAATTACTTAGGATTTAAGATAGCTGTATTTTTATGGACATTATCTACATTTAAACTGACATGAAAAATATCAATAGCATGTGACATTAAATATGTTCATTTTAAGCTAGCAGAACTCCTCTAAAGCAACACTGAATGCCTTTAAAGATTGCTTTATATCACTACATTAAAAAGCTGTTGAAACATGCTAACAGCCATGTTAGCTACTTCATTTAAGGTCAAATATAAAGACCTAAAATGGAAAATGCTTAGTGCCTTAAATACAGAAAGATACTCACAGGATTCTTCTACACATATCAATGCAATTTTTAAATAGTACTTTGTTTTAGGCTACAGACACATGTCCTATCCTGGACTAAATCACACCTTCCAGCATCACAAAGGGAACCTGCCAAGAAGCCCATGCTTTTAAAGCATTTTCTACAAAAATACAGCCAATGCAGCTTTCAAAACTTAACAGATGCAACATTCACTAGGTAATCAGCACCTCAAGCTCAAAGACAAACTAAACCAAAAAGAACAGCTTTATGGGCACAACAGAACCTAAGTCTGAAATTCTGTTCTGAGAAATGCAATTAGACAACTATGATGGGTTAGTACAATGGCTCTTCTCCTGCTTCATGTGGCACACCACCTGCTGTTCTCACTGCTCACCAGCATCAGCACTCACACGCCCCAGTGAAGCCATTACTCGCTCAGAGTAGCAGAAAGCTCACACACTCAATAACTCACTACTGAACAGGAGCTGAATCCACTCAGTGGAGGATACAAGAGACAGGACAGACAGCAAGAGCAGAGCTACAAAACTGCACAGCCAGGAATGGAGCAGGGGAATGCCTGGTAGTAAAGAGACAGGCCTTTCCAACAGCTGACAGCACAGCCACACTGACCAGTGTTTCACAGCCCATCCAGTGTATCCCTTCAAGAACATCACACCCCAGTGACCTCCAAACGCAAACTGCCACCCAAAAACCACTTTCAACTTACCTCTGTGGGAAACTATTCTATCTACATCTGTTACTGCATATGGTTTACTGAATAAAGAGCATGGCAACTCACAAATTACACAATGAATAACTGCAGAGAATACAAGAAGGAGTGACAAACCACATACTTCAAACTGAAGTCTAGGCTCAGCTTGTCAAAAGCATTTGTATTTTTGGCCTGCTGAAAAGGACATAATCCTCCACTGTTGCAGCCCACATCCTGCCTTAATCAAAAATAGCATAATTTACACAAATGGCTGATGAAAAGGGAATCTGGAGGGAAAAAAATTATTTCTAGGAAAGTAACATTAAATTACTAAGAGATTGCAGTTAAGTAAAACTGTTACTACAAAGTCTTGGTATTTAAAAGCTAAGCTGGCTAGTAAGCTTAGAGAGAAGACCCTAAAGCATAGGAAAAAACGGTTGCAATTGTATAAATGATGTTACACACAAAGTTAGATTATGCAATAAAATTACTTGGAATATGCAAATCTTACTTGTGTATGTGTCATGGGCTTCTGTGACCTACAGTGATCTGAGTAAACATGTTGGCAAAGACAGTTCTGATTGATCAATATGTCTCCTCCCATTCCTAACTCCACTGCACAAGGCAGGATACCAGACACACAAATGGCAAAAAACTGTTTTAGCTTTTCATACCCCCAGGATATACTTATTTTGCACTAAATACCCGTCTTTGAACAGCCAAATGGGGATTTTACTGTATCTTATATTACAAAGCTTTCCTAAAACTCAAAAACACCAGATAAAGGAATGAACAAGAGAGGGAAGTGTAGATGTTAAAAATGTTCTCTGTAAGAGATAAGGAGCATGCATTAAATAAACACCCTAGAAAAATGCACTGGTCAACACATCTGTAATACTCTAAAATTGTTGTCTATTTAATAGTATATTTTTATTTATATATTTAATACAAATATTTATATATTTAATATATATGTATGTTTAATATATAAATATTTTCTGCCCCATTTCTTAGAAAGAATCCTTTTCATTGATTTAAGGTAATGAATGCATCATCTATAAAACACTAGGAAAAAATATAAGAGGTGAGCTAAATCTGACCAAAATAAATTAATCCATATCTTACTACTAAGAGCTTCAGAACTTCTTTCGAAAGTACTGCTTTCAGAAAGCTCCCTAAGTAATCATAATCCAAACCAATTCCACAGCATGGATTGGTGTGTGATGTCCCCTCTTCTACATTCTCCCTATGTCAAAAGGGAGACACTAAATTGTAAGTGGCTTACCCAAGATCACAGGGAGCAACGGATATTCCAGTCACTGTCTTTATCTGTGATCATCACCCTAGCTTTTAACTACTTTCTTACTAGTCTGCTTTTATTTAAGCAGATATTTAGCTTAAACATACATATTTTTCTTCACCCAACTGTTTCAGCTGTAGCTTACAAACCTCTAGAACTCCAGTAACAACGTCTAGGAGGCTACTCAGAACTAAACTTAGAAAAACAAGCTCAGCAGTACCAGGCTTGATCTCACTGCATTGGTTCTGCAGCAGCACTGAGGAAGCATTAAAATGCCTATATAGCATAAAAAAACTAAAAATTGTCAGAAAGTATAAAACAATTACTTCAAAGTTACTTTTTTAGCTTTTAACAGATCAGGGAAAACAAGATAGAAGTCTCAGAACATTTTTGAAAGAGTGCTGAAGGCCCAGCATACATTACTTGGAAACATACCATTCCATTTACATTATTAAATTACTCCCAAGTATCACAGTCAGTATAAGATCATGTAAACACAGACTTGGCTGAAAAGGATTGTTCCACTCTTCCCTAAGCACTGTCAGGTATTCTGTTCATACAACCTCAAGTAAGGTATGAAGAGTTGACTGCAGACTCTTGACATTAATTTGCAGTTGAATAAGTGAGCTTAAACTGTGAAGAAACAGTATGTCAAACTCCCTTACAACTTTGTTATTCCTGTGGTTTCTGTGTGCTTTTAATTATATTTTTTACTTTTATATATGCCATTCCAAAAAAATCAGTTAAGAGTAAAAAGAAAAGCCTGAGGAACAAGATGTAGCTATATGTTTTGTTTACAACAGACTGAAAGAAATGTTCAGCAGAACAGTTAGATAAAGACAGTTAATACAGCTGATCAGTACCCTGTTCTTCAGAAAGTTCATTTTTTGTAATCAGAAGATACTGGAGAAAAGTAACCACTGTCACTTCCCTATTCCTTATGTTCCACCTATTGTCTGAAAGGCATAACTAAATCAACTTATTCTTAAATATCAGAAGACGTCCAAATCTTTCTTAAGCAAATTTTCAAGACAAGAGTAAAAATGTTAGGAATACATATAACTTTGATACTAGTAATCACCAAACCATTTAGCACAGTAACTAGTGAAACAAGAACAACTCTATTTTCATAGGACAAACTCTGCAGATACAGTGGGGAAACTAAGATTTGATACACTGCATGACCTTTAATAATGCAATTAATTTAATTATGAGACTATTAAAAACTGAAAAATTACGACAGGAAGTAAATTCAGTCTTGTTAATTGTACGTTAAGTAGGCTGGACAAGGGAAAACTTTTGTAGGTTCAGTTACTTTTTTTGTCAGGGGAAGAACAACTTCAGAAGGGTTAAGATATGGCCTGTAACAGGTTGATTCTCTTAACTAATCTTAAATATATTTATCTTGGTCACACAAAAAAAAAAGCTCTACAGAAAATGTGAGGTATCAGAACTGGTACTCTACATTCTGAAATTCATTTACATTTTATAAGGCAATACATCTATTTGATGCAGAATGGCAAGAGAAAAAGATTAATTCATGAGTTGAAAGTTATTCTCAGCTGATGTAAATATTCTGCCATTTGCCAGATAATTTCTCCATTTCAGGCCAGCATAATAAAATACCACTTTTTTCTACTGCAAATACTGTTCAACTGTTGAAACGTCTCAATTTAAAAGAAACTAATTAAGGGATATTGAGGTCGAGAGAAGACATCTCCTAAAGTATAGTTAGCACAGAAACTTATATCTCACCTTTTCCCTTTAAAGCGAAATTGCATTACTCCCATCTTGGATTTTAACATCCCAATGCAGCTCTGGATAAAATGCCTTCACTAGATAATTGCATTCAGAAAAGGTGTGACTCTAAAGGGCAGGTAAGTTGTTTATCCTTACAAGCAGTCATAACCCAGGCAGCAAGGCTTAATATGCTTAAGAGTGTGCTTCATTTATAATCGTGCTTAAGGACATGCACAGTATCTATTTCTAACAATGCATGTAATTGCACATGATCTTAACTACAAAATTCAGCATGAAAAAAAATCTTCTATTCTATTCCCATTTCTTTTTGCACACTGCATGTCACTTAAATGCTCATTAAGGATGTACCAGCAAAATGAACAGGAATGCCTGAAACTAAGCTCAGTCCAAATTCCATGGCAAATCACTGAAACATCACTTTTAGAGATATTAATTAATCAGACTTAAAACCACGACATTCAGAACGTGGCTATAAATAACTTCCCAAAAAGCAAAATAAAAGGCAAGAATAGAACAGTACTGGCAGTTCAGTTTGCCTCTAACCTGCTAATCTGCTAACCCAGCACAATCGCACTCCAGCAACCTGCTTCTACGGAACAGGGAAACAAACTTACTTGTTCCTACAAACCCAGCTTGGTGCTCGGTCGGACCAACCGCCGCCAGCAGCACCGACACCGGCCACCAGCCAGGGAAC